>JBAMBR010005132.1:0-18620 GCA_037044475.1 Zaprionus obscuricornis | reverse complement strand
TATAAACTCATGTTATACGCTGTGCAGAAAGCATGTCAAGTTGTGGCATATAAAATTTATGCGCGCCTTCACAAATGTTGAGCGACTTTCAGGCAAAAAAAAAAACAGAAAAAAAGAAAAAAAAAGTACTACACACGCATACAGCTCATAAATTTTTATTGTGTGGTAAAGATGGCCATACACTCTGCGCGCGCGATATACTTCATCCCCTTAGACTTTTTGCAAAAGCAAACAAAGGAAGTGAAAAAAAGCATAGCAGCCTTTTGGGCGCACTCTACTATGAAGTGGCAAATGGTTGAAACGTTGGCGCCCCAAAGTAATGAAGCAAAGTGCGTTCGCGAAATGAACTGACCAAGTGAAAGAAGCAACAACAACAACAGCAGCAGCAACAGCAGCAGTAGCAACAACAACGTGAACACGTAACAGAACTTGTTGTAGTAGCGTAACGTCCAGAACAGACCCATCAACTGGCACAGCAAAGCGTTGATTCTACTACTCCCTCTTGCAAACTTGCTTTTGAAGTGCAACGCAAAAAGAAAAAAAGCTGTGTTGGAAAATAAATTCATTTCAGTGTCTCGCTGACGTATGGACGGCAACGACAACGACAACGACGACGTTGTCGACGGATGCCTTGGCCTAGACGGCACAGGAAGTGTTATTTAAATGCAGGATATTGCATGCGGAAATTTATTATCATGTGGCATGACATTCAAGAAATACACACACACACACACACACACACTTACACATATACATCTTCATATATATATGCTATATAATATATATATTCACGTAGGAAAGCATCTGACATGTACTTTATACTCTGTTTGGTTGAGCTCTAGTGCTTCCGAGTCTCTTGGATTCCTGAAATGTAATTAAAAGGCAACAATTTTCTTTTGCACATACAAAAAAAAAAATATATATGCGCAAAAAACTGCAAGAGACAGCAGAAAAAATTGTAAAAACACAAAAAAAAAATAAAAATATTGTAAAAAATTGTCAAGAAAGTAAATTGAATTTCGCAATGCACAAATTCAATTATTAATGCATTTTTTTTTTTTTTTTGCACTTTAAGAAAAATTTTTTTGAAGAAATATTACATGCAGTCGCAATGCTGACACCTTGCATAAAAATATAAATAAAAATTATTGAAATAAATTTTTTTAATTGAAATAAAACTATGATTCTGTAATTCTGTGATTCTCAATCCCTAAATAAATATTTAAATAAATTTTTTTTCAACAAATAAATAAATAAAATAAATAAGTATTATATGCCACACTCTGCTGCAGTTAAGCTTCAGCTGTGGTTCTGCTAATTACTAACAGTATATCAAGGCCCTCTCAATGAATATAAATTAAGCAAAGCTGCGCTTCTCAAACACTAAAAACTAAGCTGTAAATGTAAATAAAAATTTGTTCAATTTTTTTTGCTAAAAAAAATAAATAACTATAAATTCAGTCAAATTAACATTTGCAAAATATTTGAACCAAAAAATACAAGCTTCAATTAAAGGCTTACAATCGCTATACTATACAGCAAAAATATACAAAAAAAAATAAAAAATGATTTGCTACGCAAACAAAAGCAAAAAATGATAAAAAAAAAAAAATATATATATATATATATATTTTTTTTGCCAGGCAACCAACGTTTGCCTTTAATCGAATTACAATTTCAGCTAATTCTTTTGAACATTCGTAACATTTTTTACGTTACATTTATTTATTTTATTTGTTATTTTTTTGCTGTACAAGCATATAACATTTTGGCTATTCAATTTTTACACATGCCACAGAACAACAATAATAACAACAACAAGTGAAATAACAATTTTTTCAATTGCAAAAAAATGTTGAGCGTAAAAAAAAAAATTGCATTGAATTTTTATTTATTTCTTTGCGAAACGCAACGAGAGTTTGAATTGCGAAATAAGCTGGCATTTAAATATTTGCAACAGTTTTATTTTGCGTTTTTTTTTTATTATTATTTTTTTACTGAGAATTTTTTCTTATTTTTTTTTTCTGTTGTTTTACATGCCAAAATGTTGTACAAGAGAGTAAGAGAGAGAAGAGAGAACATAGAGCAGATGAATTGCAGATAGATAGACAGACAGACAGCAAGTATTGAGTGACAGTGTTTAACAATATGTGTGTCCGGCTTTTATTTACAATGTGTATAATTTGCTGCTGCTGCTGCCTGCCTGCCTGCCTGCCTGCGGTCATAAAAATATTCAATTGCAAATATTATTATTGAATAATTGAACAAAAAAGCCGCAGCCAATCGAATATTAATGCGCAATTAGATAGACACCCAAAATAATATACAATATGCTATTATTATGGCAACGAATGAATAAAACTTAAATCTAAAATACTAAAAACTAAATCGACAAAAACTAAAACTAAACTAATTACAAATGCAATGCAAGCTACGTATGCGTAATATTTATGAGCAAGTGCGAAAGCATGATGTGGTAAATGCTGCCTGCAAACACAGACACAGACACTGGCGTAAAAGTTATAAATTATTTGCAGTAGACTGATTGGCAAAGCAATTGCAAGTCGGCAAAACTAAAAGTGTAAAGAGAGAGAAAAAAAAAAAAAACAAAAGAAAAACAAAAGCAACAACAACAACAATGCCAACAACTACTAACTAATGCTGTGCTACACATAACAGCTGCAACCGCAAAGAGAAACAGAGCAACAAACAACAGCAACAACATGAGCATTGCCAATGAAAGAAAGGCCTTCGCCCAGGACATGGCAACAAGGCGCAAACACTTGAGTGCAAAGATAGAGAAAAATGGCGCATGAAATGAAGCGGAAATGGCACAAAAAGGAACTCAGCTATCACAAACGCACACACACAGAGAGAGAGAGAGAGAGAGAGTGAAAGACACTGAGAGACACATAGATATATATATATGTATATGCTCATTGTCGATGCACAAACAGTGGTTAAAAGGGTGCCTCAAAAGTAGCATGGCCAACATAAAGGGAAGTGTGGCAAGGCAAGTGAAACGGAAGAGAAAGAGAGAATGGTGTGTGTGTGTGTGTGGGGGGAGGGAAGGCGCTGGGATGGTAGCCACTTATAGAGCTGAACTAATATGTACATTAGTATCTTTGAATGCATGTGAACAACTGATAAATGTCTGGTCATGTTTGCCTTTGCCCGTTTACATCTCTTTATATATGCGTCTCTCTCACTCTCTCTCTGTCTGTATTTGTGCCTGCCTAAGCGCCTGTGAATGAAATCGAGCGTCGAATGAAAAATGCATGCAATTTATTTTATTTTATTTCAGTTTAGTTTAGTTTGCTTCGTTTCTTCGAACAACCAAAACATACACACACACACACACTGCACACACACATGTACAGATACACACATCAATGAATAAGTACATTGAGCAAACAGCTGGCATTGAAATTGCTAACAAAAAGCATTCGTTGCTACAAAAAAAGCATTTCAAAATGCGCTTTGATAGGCAAAAAACAAAAACAGTGTCTGCAAAAAAAAAACCCCTCTAGGCGAGGGTAGTTCAAGCAGTTGTTCATATTAAAATAATACTTCATTTACTTTTATCATGCAAATTTTATTTTAAATTGTATTGCAGCTCTAGAGAATTTTTATACACTTACGGAGGGTATATTAATTTTTGAAGAAGAGTTTGTAATGCTCCTTAGGAGGCGTGGTAGACCCAGGACCACTCAAATGTGCATTTCAGCCTGTAGCTTAAAAGCTATCTCAATGAAACTTGGTACACATACTACCAATGTAAATAAGCGATATATAAGTCAAAACTGGCCGGATCGAACTACTATATCATATAGCTGCCATAGAAACGAATGCCAGAAAATGGTAGTCTTTCTCTGTTTTACAAGCTATGCGGCTGAAACTTACAGAATTTGAATTTAGTGACGATATACACGTCTCATTAAAATTTGGTTTAAATCTGGCAACTATATCATATAGCTGCCATAGGAAGGATAGGGCGAAAATTGAGTTTCTGTATGAAAAACTTTTTTGTTTGTTAAGCTATTTGGCTAAAACTTACCAGACTTAAGTTTAGTGACAACTTACATGTCTCATTAAATTTTGGTTTAAATCTGACAACTATATCATATAGCTGCCATAGGAACGATCGGTCGAAACTCAAGTTTTTGTATGAAAAACTTTTTTGTTTGTTAAGCTATCTGGCTAACACTTACCAGACTTCAGTTTAGTGACAATTTACACGTCTCAGTAAAATTTGGTTTATATCTGGCAACTATATCATATAGCTGCCATAGGAACGATCGGCCGAAAATCAAGTTTTTGTATGAAAAACTTTTTTGTTTGTTAAGTTATCTGGCTAAAACTTACTAGATTTAAATATAGTGACGACTTACACGTCCCATTAAAATTTGGTTTAAATCTGACAACTATATCATATAGCTGCCATAGGAACGATCGGTCGAACTGGCAAAGATAACTATGATTTCTTGTTTTGCTATTTGTATATTTGTATATATAAATGATGATATATAGTAACAAGACTATAGACTATAGAGAGAGAGATAGACTTGTGTGTATAGGACCTTGTAATAATAGTTGCAACTATAATTGAAGCTTGCTGTAAAAGCCAATGTTGTTGAATCATGTACGTGCTGCAAACGTTTATTAAAGGCCAAGCAACATAAATATGCGATAAGCTAGCTATAAAAAGATGCAAATAAAACAAACATACAAGCAGAGAGTGAAGGAGAGACAGAGAGAGAGAGAGATGGAGAGACAGTTAGATTTACAAGCATTTATATAGCTTTGCACATGCATTAGACATGTGTGTGTGTGTGTGTATATGTGTGTTTGTGGCACACTGTGCCTCCGACTGTGGCACTGTGTGACTGTGGCTTTAGCTGCTAAACTAGTAGCCAACCGCAACAAGTGCACTCGGCTGCCTGCTGCATAACCTCACACACAAACACATACATGCATAATGACCTACACACACTTAAACACACACACATATACATTCACTTAGACTGACACGTAGACAGGTGTGCATTTAAACGACATGTGTCGTCTTCACACTCAAATGCACTTCAAACGCGCGTTGCACACGTTGCAACTGTCCAAACTGTCTCTCTCTCTCTCTCACTTTCAGCCTCTATTCTTGCCACATGCTGTTGTCGTGCTGCGCCCCCTTGCCAGCTTTTCCTGCCTGCTGCTGTCTGCCTTGAACACACTCAGGGCTGACATAAACTTCCGCATTAAATCGACTTTGAACTTGAAAATGTTAGTTACATGGCCGCGCACATAAACACACACACAAACACACACAGAGCACACATTGCACACACACACACACATATACGCATAAACAATGCACACTTGCCTGTTGTTAGCTGCTTTTCATGTTATTGTTGTTGTTGTTGTTGTTGCTGTTGTTTGTTTGTTTGTTAGTTAAGCTCTTGTTGTTGTCAATCTGAAGGTTAAAGTGCATAACGCTTCAAAATATTTCTGTAAATATTTAAAGCTTTTGCTGCAAATTATTGCATCATATTTTTATATATTTTTTTTTTGGTGCAGCTGGTGAACAACGTGTTTTGGCCGCAAAACGTGTCTTGCAATGCAATCTACAATTTAAAAATCTGTGCTTGCAGCGTACTTATTGGGTTTCCTTTGCACGTTTATTTCGTTAACCGAAAAATGTACAGCCAAAAAAAAAAAAATAGAAAAACATTGAAAGCCCTGAAAAGTATGCTACAATTTCCGTGCAGTGCAAAAAGATGCATAATAGAGAAGCTACTGAGCAGCAGTAGAAGTGGCAGTAGCAGCAAAGGCAGCAGTAACAGCAGTAGCAATAGTGGCAACAGTAGCAGCAGCAAGAGCAGCAGCAAGAGCAGCAGCAAGAGCAGCAGCAAGAGCAGCAGCAAGAGCAGCAGCAAGAGCAGCAGCAAGAGCAGCAGTAGCAGCAACATATACTACATGCGATTGGCAATCAGCTCAAGCTTACTTGCATATGAATACACAGGATATAAGAAGCGTGACTGAGATTGCTTTGCCAGTGAGAATGAAAGACAGAGAGAGAGAGCAAGAAGAAGAAAGAAAGAGAGCATGTAGATACTTACTAAGCTCTTGTAGACTGCTGCATGTTTGTGTGTGTGTGCAGCGCTGTCAAAGCAAATGCAGATTTTTAATGAGCTGCATGCAAATGCAGATTTTGATTTGAATTTTTGTTGCTCGCTGTTTCTGTTGCTATTGCAACTGTTTCATCTTTGTCGGTTTTAACTATACTTAGCTGGTATTTGAGCTGTGTAATTAGCAGCAAGTAAGCAAGCAACAAAAAAAAAAAACAAAAAAACTATAAAAAAAAATTGCAATTGCAGTCAAAGCCAACGAAGCGCACAAATGTGTTTTGCCTCATTCTCGTTTAATCGCTTGTGGAACATATAAACTCGCTTAGAAAACTTCAAAGCAGTAGCAGCAACAATTTATATACATACTCTAATTCCAGCTAGCATATACAGCACATGTGTTGCGCTTAACTTCTAGTTCAGCACTTACAACATTTATATTCTTACTTTGATTTTATTTCATAATTATTATGTCGGAATTTTTGCTCGCATGACATTAATATAATTAGTATCATTAACATTTAAAAATAAAAGTGAGAGTGCATTTTTTTCTTTTTGTTTTTCAGAGTAAATGTAAATAAATCTGAAAAAAAAAAATTTTAAATTTATTTTTTTAATTTAATTTCAAAATAATTTTTATTTTTTAATATAAAATTTTTTTTCTCAGAGTAAATTTTATTTGTCTTCTTTTATTATTATAAATGTTAAATAATCTACAAAAAAAAATTTAAAAAAAAAATTTTCTTACTTTTTATTTAATTTAATATTTATATATATATTTAATATTTAATTTCATAATTATTTTCATTTTAAATTTCATAAAATTTTACCACGAATTTTTTGCTCGCATGACATTAATATAATTAATATCATTAACTTTTAAAAACAAAAGTGAGATTGACTTTTTTTTTTCTCTTTTTCCTATTCAGAGTAAATGTAAATAAATCTAAAAAAAAAATTTTAAAATAATTTTCTTACTTTTGTTTAATTTTAAATTATTTTTATTTTTAATATAAAATTTTTTTTCCCTTAGTATTTTTTTTTTGTGAATAAACGAATATTAGTATAAATGTTAATAAATCTTCAAAAAAAATCTAAAAAAAATTTTTCTTACTTTAATTTAATTTCATAATTATTTTCATTTTTTAATATAAATATCTAAAAAAAAATATAAAAAAAATTTTTTCTTACTTTAATTTAATTTCATAATTATTTTCATTTTTTAATATAAATATCTAAAAAAAAAATGTAAAAAAATTTTTCTTACTTTAATTTAATTTCATAATTATTTTCATTTTTAAATATAAATATCTAAAAAAAAAAATCTAAAAAAAATTTTCTTACTTTAATAATTATTTTTAATAATTATTATTTTCATTTTTAAATTTCATAAAATTATAACCCGAATTTTTTTCTTGCATGGCATTAAAATAAACAGTTTCTTTATCAATTTAAAATAAAAGTCAGAGAACATTTTTTTTCTTCTTCTTTTATAAGTGTAAATATTAATAAATTAAAAAAAAAATGTCTTACTTTAATTTAATTTCATAATTATTTTCTCAGAATTTTTTTCTTGCATGACATTAATATAATTAGACTCGTTAACATTTTAAAATAAAAGTCAGAGTAAATGTTAATAAATCTAAGAAATAAATGTAAAAAAAAAAGAAAATAAAATAATCTACTATATATACTATATCTACACTATACACTATATATATCTGCCATATAAATATAATCTAAGCGTTTTTTTATGTAGCTGAAACACATTTCATTTGCCAGTCTATTCTCGCTTTTGTGAACTGTTGTGCCACGCATTACGCATGCAACATTCTCGCAGCACATTTTATGGCGCCGCAATATATATATATATATATTTGTGTGTGTGTGTGTAGTATATGCGATAGTTACAGTTACAGTTACAGCAACACAGCTACAACGCATATAAAGGCATGCGATGACATTTTACTACGACTGTGAATGTAACACTGTGCAGATACCCTAAGTTACATACTACTAGCGGGTATCTTGCTACTATAGAATTTTACTATAATTATAGTAAAATTTCACTGCCGGGTATCTACAAGTTGTGCAGTCTATGTAAAGTTACTTACTTCTATTTTATTTTTTTTTTTTACATTTTTTTTTTATGCGTTTTAAATTTATTTCGTTGGTGTTGGCAGCCGCTAGCGATGGCGCCTGTCGCACGCACGCAAGCTTCCGGCCACACACATACATATACATATACATATATGTATATGTATATGTATGGCAATGTATGCCACACATGTGGTAAGCCAAGAGCAGAGAGAAAGACATATCGTGGCCGCACTGTGAGTGAGGCTGTAAGGCAACGGGCAGACTTAACAAAGAAATGAAAACAACTTGCGTGCCAGTCTTCATTTTTATTTATCGTGCAAAGTGATTGTGTGTAATTGCAAAAATTGCGTTAAATTATTTAACAAGCGAGAGCAAGCTTCAGGGCTTTGCCAGACGTTGATGTTGGTAGCAATGGCAACGACAGAGGCGGCACAAAAAATTCAAATTCATTTACACTTAACGCACAATGTGCAGGAAATTGATATATGCAATAAATTGTTGACGACGCTTTTAGGTTCAGGAAATTATTTCCTGAATTGAAAATATTGAAAATAAAATTTCAAAATATTTGACTATACAAATGTACAAACAGAGAGAGATTTGCATATGTATATGTTAGTTAGAAAGAGATAGAGATAGAGTCAAAATTATTGCTAACAAATTTATGTTCTAATTGAATTTTCATTGCAGCTGCGCAAAAATGAATGCGGTTTAATGCGGGGCATTTGGCCCCCCCACTCCCTGAACTCTTCACAACCCACAACCCACTGATGCCTGCAATTTAAAAATTTCCCATCAGCCAACAACCACAATATAAATGAACAGCATGAACATGCTAAAACAGCAGGAGAAACAAGCACAACAACAACAAGAACAACAGCAAGAAGAAATAAGACGAGTAGCAGTTATGCCAGCAACGGATGCGAAATTCACTTTGAGGATATGAAAATAGCGCATAAACGAGCCATAACACATGAGAACAAACGGAAGAGCTTAAAAGGAGTACAAAAACAACAACAGCAGCAGTAGCAGTAAGCAGACAACAATCAGCACAAAGGCAACATTGCCAGTCACAACAGTAGCAGCAGCAAAACATCTGAGCTAAGCCCAAGCCCAAAAAAAAAATAAAAGAAGAAAGTAAAAGAAAGTGAAAGCCGAAAGCCGAAAACTGTAAACGACGCTCCGTGTAAACACTCAAAAGCTCGTTAAGAGTATACATCCTGACTGCCAGACGTGTGTGTGTGTGTGTGTGTGTGTGTGCATATGTGTTGTCACCATGTACCGACGCCAACGACGCCGTCTGAGTAGCTTCATCTTGCCTCTGCCACCGCTAGGACAGTCACAGTTAGAGACGCAGCTTCAACTATTACAGCGACAGCGAGAGCCATTGCTACTGTTGGGCCATTGCCATTGCCATTTTCATTGCATAGTCGCATAGTCGCGCTTCCGTTTCCGTCTACGCTCACTCGCCTCATTTCCGCTGCGGCTGCAATTAAGCGAGCGTCACCCACGACGCTTAATACTATTCCCACCACTAACAAAAAACAAAAACAAAAACAACAAGAACAATAACTAAAAGAGCAACAACAAGAATAAAAAATGGCACGCGAAACCAAGTTTAATGGTAAGTACAACAAAAAAAAGTTTTCTACTTCAATATTTGTCTCACCTTCTCATCGTAGCACAGTTGCTCAAAGTTTTTCAAAGTGAATTAGTGCTCAAAGTAATCCATATACAAATTCGTTATTCTAATTCGATTTTTAATTAAAACAACAACAGCAACAACAACATACAAAAATTATTAATTAAATTCATTACAAACTCATAACAAGTTTGCGTTCAAAATAAAAAAAAAAAAAAAACAAAATTTTTAATTAAAATTTTAGCCGGAAGCAGAAAAAGTGACAATTATTTGACTTGCCAAATACTTTAAAAGTATTTGAAAATTCTTGGTGTGAAGAAAAGTGCTGTCAAAATAGAGTTGGAGGTTTTCTTGAATTTTTTAAATAATTTTGTAGTTGAGAATTATGTGAGAAAATATGCGAGAATTATACATAATTTTATATATAGATTTAAAGATTTACAATAAAAAAATTTTAATTTAAGAATTTAATAACACAAAAAAATAATGTAAAATAAATTAAAATATTATTTACATTTCTTTAAATAATTGTCAGTTCAAGAATTTTGCAAAAAAATAATTTTTTTCCAAATAGTTACAATTCTAATATTTAGGAAAAGAAAATACTAAAAATTGAAACCGAGATTAAAGTAATTTTATAATAAAATATAATTAAAGAATAACATTTATTTCCAATTAAATTTTAATATTTTTTATTTACTAAAATAATCAATAAATTTAAATAAATAAAATTTGATTTAAATATTTACAAAATAAATTTTAAAATTCGCATTTTATGACACAAAAAAAATTAGGAAAAATTTTAAATTGAAATTTTTCCACATAATAATTGAGAAAAGAAAATACTAAATATTACAAAAAAGTTTTAAAATTTGATTAAACAATTTTATAATATTTTCAAATTTAATTTTAATATTATTTATTTTTTAAAATAATCAATCCATAAAATTAGATATAAAAATTTATAAAATAAATTTTAACATAAAAATTTTATGACAAAAAAAAAAGTTAAAAAAAAAATTGAAATTAATATTTTTCCAAAAAAATGTCAATTCTAATATTTAGAAAAATACTAAAAATTAAAAATTTAAATTAAATTAAATTTTTTTATTTATTAAAATAAATTGTGACTCAAAAAAAAGCTACAAAAATTTCAAATAAAATATTCTTAAAATAAATTTACATAGTAATAAAATATTTCTTAAGTGTTGTTACAGAAATACAGAAAATAAATTATATAAAATTAGCTTTAAAAGCTTTAAGGATTTTATTCTAATACTTATACAAATTCTAATTTTGTGTTTTTTTTTTTGTTTTTTGTAGACGCGCTGGACTACATTTACATAGCGAATAGCATGAATGACAAAGCCTATTTGATAGCAGAGCCACGACCAGATGATGACGATGACGACGATGCGGATGAAGATGAAGCTGAGCTTGCTGAAGAGGAGCAAGAGGAGGAAGCGGCTGAGACTGATGGAGATGAAGAGGGAGAGGAGAGAGAGCAGAATGATAGTAACAACAACGTACATTATTTCAATGATGGCGGCGATACAGAAACTGATTTTGCAGCCATTTCATTAGCTCAAAGAGCTGACACTATGAATAACGGACAGCAACAGCAGTTGGTCGGCGGCGGCAGTGGCGGTGGCGGTGTCAGTGACAGCAGCAGCAGCAGTAGTAGCAGTACACAAAGTTCACCATTGGCAACAGCTGCATTAGCAGCAGCAGCGGCAAGTGCATCAGTTGCAGCTGCTGCGGCACGTATTACCGCAAAGGCCGCACATCGTGCAATAGCGACAGGTGCTGCCAGTCGTAAAGCAATTGAATTGATCGATCGTGATGGCAGCACGACGGGTGCCACAACAGGTTCCGGTGCCCTTGTCGTTGACAATAACTATACCAATGTTGCTGTGGGACTAGGCGCCATGCTGTTAAATGATACTTTATTGCTTGACAGCAACGATACGGCGCTTAGCATCTTTGGTGACTTGGTTAATGGTAGCGGTCAACTGTTGAATGCCAGCAGTACGGTCAATGTTACAGCCAGTAAAGTGGATGAGGATGATTTTACGCAGCTGCTGCGTATGGCGATTACATCGGTGCTATTGGGACTCATGATACTCGTCACCATAATTGGTAAGTCATGCCATAGAAAAACACATACATATATATATATGACCAATGGTACATGGAAAGCTCATTAGGTCGGACACAGTTACAGTTACACAGACACAGTCACAGTCAAAAAGCAAGAGAGAGAGAGTGAAAGAGAGTGTGAGAGAGAGAGAGAGAGATGAAGCTAAAAGCTAAAACCTAAACATAGACATAATTATTTGTGTGCTGCGCTTACAGTACTCATACCCGGCACCAATAAATTCCATGGAAGCCAGTCTCAGGCACGCGCGTGCCAACAAATCCGACGCGCCATTTCACTGGGGAATATGGCAAACAATTCAATAAGGCAAAACCAAATGACAGCAGGCAGTAAGCAGCAGGCAGCAGGCAGCTGGCAGCAGTAGGAAAACAAAGAACAAACGCAACCAGAAAGAGGCGGAACAAAGCTGACGAGCAAGTAGAGAAAGAAGAAGAAGAAGGGACAGTAAAGAGAAGACAGAATTTTGGATTGAAGTGGAACTGTAGCTGTAGATTGTGAATTCTTGCTTCAGCTTGGTTCTTTGTCAGTCTCAGTATATATATATGTAAGCAGCAGCAACTCAAACTCAAACTCAACCTCAACCTCAAAACTTTGTTTCATCCATTTGAACATTTCGGTTGAGTTGCAGATAATAAAATACGCGTAACTGATATTTATGATGCTGAGGCCCATTTTATATTATTTATTATTGTTGTTATTATTATTATACTTAGCTCAGCAGTTGAAGCAGCACTTCGACAGGCAGTAGCAGCAGTAGCAGCAGGCACTGTCTCTCCTACTCTCTCTCTCTCTCTTCGACAGGCTCATTATTAATAAGGCAGCTCAATGCCAGCTCTGGCTATTGTTGTTCTTGTTGTCTACATTCATTACACGCATTTAGCCATAAATCCAAAGGCAAACAGAAGACGTTACGCACAGTACACTCGCAATCTAGTCGAAAGAAAGAACAAAAAAAAAAAACAAAACAGAGAGAAAAAAAAAAAAAAATGGAAAGCAAAGACACGCCGCATTAAAATTGACAGACAATCAATCAATCAATCACAGTTTCAAGCCACGAGCCACAACCAAAATGCCAACAACAACAAAAATTTTCATACTTAAAAAAAAAAAAAACACATTCAGAGAAAATTACCATGAGAAGTTTACGGCCAGATTGTAAAACGCAAAACATTTATTTGGCATAAAAAACAGAGAATCGCGAGTAGCAAGCTGCAAGCTAAGAGCACTCAATGCTTCGATTTCGGAAGCAACAGCAGTTGAAATTGATTTCATTAATTTAAGTAGATTTCATTTCATTTTGGTTTAAAAAAAAAAAAAAAAACACACAAGGCGGCAAAAGTCAAGAGCTAAACAGAAAATAAAAAAAAATAAAAAAAAAAACGAAAAAAAAAATGGAAAAAATACCCCCCAAAAAAAAAAGAAGCAAAACACAAACCAAATCAAACGCAAAACCAAATGCCCGAAAAAGTATGCTACAGTTTTCGTTTTTTTTATATGTAACATTTCGGGGGCCTCAGTTTAATGACCAGAGCCGCCATTTTCTCAGCGCAATTTCCTCATTTGCCATTTAGCAGTCGCCATTCGGCATTCCGTATTCGCCTTTTGCCATTTACCATTTGCCATTCACATGCGTGTCTTGTTTTTTTTTTCTCTTTTTTTTTTTGGCATTCATTTTGTATTCATTTTGATTTTCATCTAATTTGAGTTTACTTTACTTTATTTTATTTTTTTTATTACTTTTTTTAGTTTATTTTATTTTAGTTTATTTTGTTTTTTTTTTCGCCCTCATTTCACTTATTTTTATTACATTTTTTTTTTTTTGTTTCTCTCTTTCTCTCTAGTTTTTTTTTCTCGTCACTTTTGAACTTCGCAGTGGTTGCATTTGCTTTGAATGCTGTTTTGAGTGCCAACATTTAGCATTTAGCATATAAAAGGAAATGCTAATGAGTTTTAATGCCGACAGAAACCAAGAAACTAGACGAATTTTCCAGCTGTTCAGATGTCCAACGGCTGCTGCTCTATTTGCTTCCAGCAGCAGCAGCAGCAATAGCAGCAACAGCAACATCAACAGCAGCAAATTGAAAACATGCTCGTTAGAACTTAAACGAGACAGAGAGAAAGTGATAGACAGTGTGAGTGCGAGAGAGAAAGAGAGAAAGCACAATGAGAGGGCTACCCAACAAATTGCTGGGAAATGGCATTAACAATCAACGAGAATCAAATAATAAAAAGAAGATGAGAAGAGAAGAGAAGAGGAGAAAAAAGGCGAAGAGAAACACAGTGAAACGACTTGATTTCATTTCCACTTGATAATGTCAATTATTTTTTATACAAATTATATTATTACAAAATTGTTTACAAAAAAATTCAAAACGTTTTATTTTGATTTATTCAAAATAAACATATTATTTAATTATAATTTTTTTTTCTTTCTACAATGCACAACAAAATATTCAATTATAAAATAAATATGATAAACACAAAAAAAAAAAAAAAAAAAATTTACATTTATCTTTTGCTTGTGCTGCAGCAGTGTTAAATCAAAATCAAGGAAAATTTGCATATTATTATAATCAAATTTTAGTAAAACAATTGAATTTCATTTGTAAATATTAATAAACACATTGTTTGCCATCTAATTGCATTTATTAAGCAATCAGCTTTAAATAATTCAATTATACTTTAAATTCAATTTTTTTTTTATTTTGCAAAAATAAAGTTAAGTGAAAAATATTTTTTATATATATTTTCTCTGTTTCTTATATTTCCGGGCAACGAGTCTCTGCCTCTCTTTCTCTAGTGAATTTATTGTTGCGTGTTTTTATTTTTTATTTTTTTTTTATATGTTACAATTGTATTACTTGGGATTTTCATGACAACTTTCTGTGCCATCCTCGTGTCGGAAGAGCAGAGCCATAGCCACATACTCACAGTCACATGGCAATGGCAGTGGCAGTAGCTGTGGCAGTGGCATAGACAAAAGCTGAAATACAAACAGGCTGTGGGACAGGCAGGCAGCATGTCACTTTGCCTTCACTTTGACACTGAAGTGTCTAATTGCATGTGTATTCCTTTGTAAGCGTGTCAGCATATGCGTGTGTCTGTGTATATGTGTGTGTGTGAGGCTGCGGGCAGTGTCCCTTTCGCTGTGTGTGGCACAAAACTCAATGCCGCAAATTGCATGTCTTGCACTTGGGCGCAATTTTCTTTTTTTTTTTTTTTGTTGCCTGCTGGCAGCCTGGCGGCAAGCAGCAAACGCAAAGAGCGCACAGCTACAGCTTGAAGTGTGCCACAAGTAGTTGAAGGTAGCTGGCAACTAGCAGACATCAAAGGTGAGGCGCTACTGAGTGCTGCTTAGAACCGTCGCCTGTCAATTTGACAACGCCCACTCAACTCACAGAAAGAGACAGCAACAGAGCGAGAGTGTGAGAGAGAGAGAGAGAGAGAGAGAGAGTGAGCCATGTCTTGTCGGCAGACATAAAAGTCGTTGTTGACGTAGCTTAGCAAAAAGTTTACAGCAGCGCGATTAGCTCATGTCGTTTATTTTTGGCTTTTTGTGAACTTTTCGTCTGGCTGCAGCATGCCACATGCCGCACAGTATAGTCGACAATTGCAGTGATATTTTGGTAACACTGTGGATAAATGCAACAGCAGTCAAGTTTAATAAGATTCCCCAATTTCATTTTGGTCACACACACACGCGAACACAGACACACACTGCTGCACACGCAGAACTTTGGCAATTTTCAAACTTTATCTGTTCGCAGCGGTTGTTGAGTTTCGTTTTCTTTTTCTCTCTCTCTCTTTCTCTCGGTCTCTCAATTTTTTTTTATTTATTTTTTTTTTTCATTTTGTATTCACACATTCACATTCACATTCGCAGTCGTATTCGTTATCGCATTCACATTGCTTTTATTTTGCAGCTGCGCGCACTTAATTGAATTGCAAACTTTGCGCTCAAGTCAATTTTCGCAATTAGGCCGAAACCGAGTTCAACTCAACTGAACTGAATTCAACTTGAAAGACGCATTGAAGGCGAGCTCACACACACACACAGCTGTCATTGTCATTTCTCACTGCTTTATATTTTCCTCTTCTCTTACTTTTTAATCAGCTTCTCATTTTACTTTAACTTGTACTTCAACTTCTACTTCAACTTCTACTTCTATTACATCTTTCACTTATATTTCTACTTCTACATTTCACAGGCAACGTCTTTGTGATAGCTGCCATTATATTGGAACGAAATTTACAGAATGTTGCCAACTATCTGGTTGCCTCATTGGCTGTTGCAGATCTATTTGTTGCCTGTCTAGTGATGCCCTTGGGTGCGGTCTATGAGGTAAGTGTATATCATTTTAAATGAATTCTAAAATTCACTGGAGATTCAATTACTTCATGCCATGCTTAACCCTTAGTTGCCCAACAAAATATTCTATGTGCATAGTTAAACTGTAGATGTAAATATAGATACTACTATATATAATTTAATATAAAATTTAGACACTAGAGATTTGACTAGCTAATAATACGCTTAACCCTTAGTTGCCCAATCAATTTTTAAATGCAAAGTTAAGCTAAAGATATAGATACATATATAAATTTAAATGAAATTGAGACACAAGAGATTTGACTATGTTTATGATATGTTTAACCCTTGGTTGTCCAACAAATTTTTCATACAAATATATATTAGATTTAAATATATAACATAAAATAGTCTTCACACTGCAGATTCGACTACCTTGAATTCATGCCATGCTTAACCCCTTGTTGCCCAACAAATATTCATATGCATAGTCAAGCTATATCTATAGACATAGATATTACGTAATTATAAGTGAACATTGAGACAACTGTATGAAATGCTTCACACTTGGTTGCCCAACAAGTATTCGTATGCATACCTCGAATAATAGCTATAAAGTCATGCTATAACCCAACGTGAAGTTGAGGCACAACAAATTCGATTTATCTATAACACGATTAACCCTGAGTTGCCCAACAAATATTTTTAAAATAATATAAATAGATAAGATTAAATGCAGTCTTCTTCGACTACATTGAGGTTCTTACCATGCTTAACCCTGAGTTGCCCCCAAAACATATATCAATTTTTTGCTGGTGCACAAAGCTGTATCAAATTTTATTTTCCAGTGCTTTTAAAGTGTTAAATACAAGTTAAAAAAAAACTTTAAAAAATTTTTTTTATAAAATTAAACACATATGCGTTTCAATCGCTGCAACTGTTGTTTAGCTCTACGCTTCAAACAATATGCATATGCAAATTCAAACAAAAAACATAACAAACTCAACACAATTCCAATGATATAAACTTTAAAAGCATATTCAAAATATTCCATTGGCAATGGAAAATGTTGTGATGGCTCATAGACTGCAGGATTTATTATTTCAGCAAGTTTTGCCTGTTGTAAACCCATTGACATCCATTTATATACAAGTCCCGATTCAACAACATTATGTATAAAATTATTTAATAGAAATGCATATGGTAATTCCTTACGCACCGAAAATAAACGATTACGATAAACAGTACAAAGATTTTTTGGTGCCAAACGAAGTATTGGTTGTCGTAGTCGCCGCTGTATACATTCCAAATGTTGCCATTTAAATGAATCTTCAACATAGATATAACTGGCATTAAGTCCAAATAAATGTTGTTTACGTGTCTCTTTATCTACAAAATATAAACGATCAATCAAAATTCTTGGCAATTCATCAGTTTCAAAGAGACGCAACTGATCATAATCATCGATCATAATGCGTAAATTACTTTGTAACAATGATTTCACATCTGTTATTTCACGCTCATAATAGCCAAGCGTAAAAGCTGTGCCTAAGGCAGAGCAAAGTATAGCTGTAAATAGGGCGGTATAGATAGATGTCCATAATGTTATAAATTTATCGGGTAAACGCATATATCGAAATTGTCGTTCTGTATATGATTGTCCCAGTGATGCACGCGCTGTATTGAAAATTATATTGTGCCATCGATGTCTTGGATTAGCTAATCGTTTTATCATAATATTTGCCAGCATAACAAGCATCCAAAGAAAATATAAAGATCTTTTCAAGCAATGTGTATAATATTTGTCCAAGGACATACGTTGTGCCACAGGCAATACAAGGCAATAATGTGATTGTACAACTCGTGGACCATATGATAATATTGTATTATTTGTTACCATATTTAAATCCATATCAATATCATTTTTGCCTGCTAGTCGTTTAATATTTTCATCACGATCATTTCGATTTTTGAATACAAGTACATCAATTTTTCCATTTACATGTTCAACAAATTCTGTAACAAATATTCCAACTAATCCTCCCAAACTTATATTTCCATTGATTATATTATTTTGTTCGGTTGTGTTAAACTGTTAAAGGAATAAAATTAGTTTATATTAAATTATTTTTAATAATTATATTAAGTATAAAATTATTATTATAATTTATCTCTATGATTTTTTTTTTATAAATTAAATTCAATTAAATAATTTAATTTTTAATATTGATTAATTCCACTGAAATTTTTTAAATTTAAATTTTATAATCTACCTTTTTTAAATTTGTTTTT
>JBAMBR010005131.1:0-33405 GCA_037044475.1 Zaprionus obscuricornis | reverse complement strand
AAACCACATACAAACTTTTGCGTGCTCGTAAAAAAAAGTTATAAAATGTTATATCAAAGGTATATACATTATATTGGCAGCAACCGATTCGGTTGTCCGTGCAAGATGGTCTTACAGTTGAGCTGCAAACCAGAATTAATTCTTAATTTTGAAAATGCAATGTAAAATACCATGGAATTCATCGGTCAAACATATAACTTCGATTTGTGCTATTTATGTATCCATAGCTGAACATAAAAATTGTACCGTATAGCTGCTATAGGAATAAAAGGTCGAAAAAAAATTTCTTGTATAAAAACTTTTTGTTTGTTAAGCTATCCGTCTGAAACTTATCCCCAAACTTATATTTCATCTTCAGCACGATGAAGATAACTTTGCTTTTTTGTATATTATTGCTTCATGTCATTTCAATCCATAATTTATGTCAGGATTATGTCCCTTAATGAATGCATACTTACAATGACAAAAGCGAATATAAAATCCAGCATAAAATTTTAACATAAAATTTAAGTAGGATGATAGAAACATTTTATTATTTTAAATCTAAATCTTTTTATACGGACTTAAATACTTCTAGTATTTATAAGTATTTCTATTCTATTTTGAAATTGCACTTTCTGGCTCATGACAATTGCCCTAAATTCTAGGCTTTTTATATTCCAGTATATACATATGTATACATATGTACTTAAATGTACAGTGGATGGACAATCAAATTATTATTTTCCTTTCTTCACAACAACACCGAAAAGTTTTTCATATAAAAGGTATATAATGTATATAAGTCTATAATTAAAAAATAAATGCTTAGCAAAATCTGTATGTAAAATCAACAAAAAGTTATAAAGCTAACGCATTTGGCCAACAAATGCTGGCACAATCAACTCGTATCCTGAATACTGGCACATAATGAAATACAACTGTTTTATCTGCACTCCTCCAAGCTATAACAAGCGGACAAGCGTAACAGTTATTTAAGCCATTTTTTCTCTTTTTAATGCTTCACATAATTGAATTAAATCGTGTGGCAAGATGCGGGCTACTTACCTCTCTTGGCGCCCAGTTTTGGGCGTGAACCCTTCGCAGATAGTTGCCTGTCGAAGATCTGCGAAAGAATTGTAATGGTTTTGTAATGGTTCAAAATTATAGAGTACGTCTTAAAAAGCCCCGGTTCGCAATTATGAAGATGATGGTAAACTAAATGTGCCCGTTGTAAAAACTGAGTTGCATGAATAAAAATATAAATTGGAATTAAACTTGTTTCGAATATGTTGTTGGTTTTACGGTCAAACTGAATAATTGTTAATATTTTCTTAAAAATCCTTTTTAACATATTTACCATATGCTAATTAAATAAATATCACTTATTGATTTAAAAATTAAAACAAGAAAATAAAGTTATCTTCGACGTGCGCCTTTGAGCCATAGAAGAAAACTTTTTTATACAAAAACCCAATTTTATACCAATTTTTCCCTTGATAGTTACACACGTTGTCCAATTTGGACCAAATTTATATAATACGTTACTAAAGTCTAAACTTGTAATTTTTCATACAAAAACTCCGCTTTCAGCCCGTGGCTCCTATGACTGCTGTATGACTTAGTGTCCGAAAAGCCAGGTTAGCTTTAAAACTCTAGTCTCTGAGTTTGGGAAATGCAAATTGAGATCCTGCTACCAATACTGATTAAGAATATATATACTTTGTGGGGTTTATCACGCATAAGGGCCTTACAAACTTCTAGCCAAAATAAGTATACCCTCCGCAGAGGTACTTTCCTTTCTTATTCGATTGAAAAATATAGGATTTTAGATGCTTAGAAATAATAAAGACATCAAATCCGATTAATATTTCATATGGATGATATAAATATAATATCAATCCCTAAAAATCGCGTTTTAGAATTTAAATTTCTTACTGCAAAAAGTTTATTATCCCTGATTACTAAACTAAAAGAACTAGAAGCAACAAATTTGGTTTGTATGAAGTTTTAAAAGTACTGAGTTTTAATTTCGTATGTGATTTAAACACAATAATGTCTAATCGATTGCTTAAAAAAACTAGTGAGAAAGAAAAGTTATCTTCGGCGTGACGATACATGTCCTTAACATGATAAAGTGGTTCATAACTAAACTCAAAATATGTAAGTTTCATGCGGATACCTTAACAACCAAACAGTTTTTCATACAAATGACTGACATTTATAAAAGCCTATAAGTTTTGCGTATAAGTTTCTGCGAGATATCTTAACAATCAAAGCAGTTTTTTAATAAAAATACTCTATTTCTGAATGATCATTCTTATAACATAGTGGACCGATCCGGCCCGTTCCGTTGAGATACTTTTAACCAGCAAAACAGTTTTCGTTCAGTGTACTCGACTGTATGACACATGGTACGCATGTAGATTTAAAGTTATGTATGTTTATGTTTATCCGATCTACGCCAAATATTACCAGACGCTCATGGTCAATTCGACTTGACTATTGATCCTGATTAGGAATATACCAAGGTATACCTATGAAACCGCAATTTTTTTTTTGTTTTTGGATGTTTACTACTAAAAAATTATTTAACCTACGATGTTCAGAATAATTGCCATCGAAAGCTATATATTTTTCACGTCTTAGACACTATTTGTCAATTCCATCCGACAAGAATTTTCCATTTTCCGTGAAAAATTAAGTATCAAGTCATTTTTTCGAATTTTCAAACGTTTTTCAGTCAGTATATGTCCAATAGTTGAAAACAAAATATTTTCTGAGAGAGCCAAGTCTTATGAATTAGCCACATTCATTTTCAGTTACCTATTAAAAAGTTCATCCGTTTTTTGGACAGTTTTCTACACAAAATTATGTAAAAAAAAATTTTTTTGTTTAAATTTTTTTCAGAATAAAATTGTAAAAAAACATTTTTGGAATACAGATTACTGTTCTGATTGTTTTGGATGTGTTCTCCGTAGTTTTTTGGTTTATTCCAAGTAATTTTTCTTTAAAAAAAAGCAAAACAGAAATGATGTCGGCAAATCGGTTTTTTTTAGAAGAAAATTCGTCATGATTAATGGGTATAAAATGGGTGTTATTGGTAAAATATTGATCAACTTTAAATTGGATTTTGTTAAAAAAAATGCAAAGAATAAAAAAAACATATTTTTGGATTAATAACCCTTTACTTAATAATTGTAACATCCATTTGGCAAATTACGGTTTCATATATATAGGTATAGACCTGGTATATACTTTCTAATGGCGTTTAATAGACTCCTTATGGGATTCTATAGATGTAAAATCTGATTAAAGATTATAAACACTCTTACGTTTATATGTTTATGCAGATCTTTTACATTCTTTAAGAAATTAATTAATTATTAATATGTATTTAGTTAATGCAGCGCATCACGCAAGTTGCAAAAGATAATCTCAGAATTTTTTTGTCTCTTATAACTGATTGTTCTTCTCTGCACCTCGCATGAATGGAGCGTACGGTGTGGAAGGTTTGCATAGGTGCGAGATATTATATACACTCTTAAATTATATTTTCTTTATTTTAAACATTTTCCGTTCATCAAATGTACAAATATCTGGTCTTTTCATGGATTACTAAAAGTGGTTCATGTTCATTAAATGAAACCGAACTAGTCTTAAGCGCGCCTTCAGAACTTCTATAACCGGTATTTTGAGAGCAACAAAGTACATTTTTTTTAAACACAAGTGCAACACAAGGCTCAATGGTCTTATTAACAGTTTAATTTAAGGTCTGGGCATGGTACTTACTGTGCAGATTGCTTTGTTTAAAAAAAAAACGTGTACTTGGTCTGTCCATTAAAATATAATATTATTATACCTTTACAGAGGGTTTATTAGTTTTTGTCAAGATTTTGTAACGTTCATAAGGGGGCGTGGCATCCACCATAGATTCCTTTCTATATTTCCGTATGTTGCAACACCCATTTCAATTAAACTAGGCATGCATACTACCTATACCCCCCATAAGCTGTTTATAAGTCGCAAACCGCCGAATAGGACCACTGAGCCATATGGCCGCCATAGGATGGATCATTGCAATATAGAGTACTTTTATAAATACTTTTTTGATTGTTAAGCTTACCGAGTTTGGGTTTAGTAATCATAATCGCACTACTTGACTACTAGACTAGATAAAAATTATTAAATTATTAAAAATTGACTGTGAGTCATAAATAATATTGCTGTCAATGTTGTTGGATATACCAAGCCTCATAAGTGGTGTTGCATACTCCTGGTCAAAATTAATATTTACCCTTCTGATCCTGAGCAGGAATATATATACTTTATCATGTCGGCCACGTCTCATCATGAGCGTTAAGTACATTTCTTGGTGTCAATTTCATTGTTCATTCAAAAAAGTTTGACCAATCGTTTATTTAAGGAGGTAGATACAATTCACATTATAATTTACAATAAATTTAACCAGAAAATACAATATAAAAAGTCCTTCAAAGCCCTTATATTTTTTCATCAACTTTTATGGATGCTCCAGTATATAGTCAGTATAATTTTTTGTTTGTCACAACTTTCAACTTCCATAATGGCTTAGAAGAAAAAGACGAACTTTTACGCAAAATTAATATAACTAGAGCGTATCAAGATATTATAGTTCTTTTATGACCGATCGTTTTTATACATTGTGTATAGTAATCACATTTACAATAAACTTAGAAGAACAAAAATTAATTAACAAATTATTTATGTTTCAACTATATAACTTAACTAGCAATCAAGATTTTCATACAAGTCAATTGCCCACCGCTCATTTCTATAGCAGCTTATTTGATTTAGTTAATGTCAACTAAAAGCAGTCGACAGAAAAAGATACATAATGACATTGATGCTTCCATATTCATTAAAATTAAAATTGAACTGTGATGTACATGTATTAAATTATAAAAGTTATAAAAAAAAGTTACATTTAAAGTGAAAACAACAAAGCAAAGTCATACATTTTCATTCTTAGGCGAAAACTATTCACTAAATTTTTGATAGTCTATAATACCTATATGCTATAGTTTTTCTATCTTAAATTTTTATCTATTGGTCCCAAAGCTTAATCGGACCACTATTACATATAGCTGTCATAGGAACGAAAATTGAGTTTCTGTATGAAAAGTTTTCTTCTAAGATAGCAACAGTATGAAATCTTCGGCCCGCCGAAGATAACTTTGTTTTTTTGTTATGCTGTACAAGCCTTAGAATTTTTCTTTCTTTCTTAGATTCGTTCTATGAAACAATTTTCTCGCCACATTTTAAAACAATTAAAATTGTAAGATTTAAAGAAAATTAATTTTTTTAAATAATTAATTAGATATTTGATATTATGGATAGAGAAACTTAAAATCAAATGCTCGAGCATACCGTATGTATCGTTTAACATTTTATAGATGAGAAATAATAGATGAAATAATTTTAATCCGTCCAGTGTGGAATAGTTGAAATTTTCCTTTAATTTCTTTTAATTCTATTATATTGACTTTTGAAATCTTCTAGACAGGTTCTCTTAATCAAAAATAAATTCAAAATATAGCTGTAAATAGAATTCTATCTTTTCAATGGTAATTTTCCCAATGAATATTGAATCCAAGGAATTCTTCCATATTGCAAACTGTACTATATGTATGTACTTATTATTAAAACAAGTGTTTTTTATATAAATATTAAATATAAGTTACTGACAAGCGGTACAGACACCGGTACCGCATTATTTAAAGCAGTTAACAATTTTTTCAAACAAGTTTTAAATCGCAATCTGGCAGTGGCAATCACGCATTTTGATCGTAAATAAATACATATGTACGTATGTACATACACTTACATAAATGTATGTTCATGAAAGTACATAGAGTGTATGCACAGATAGACATACATTTGTATTTCCCTTATACTCAAAATTTCATACGCACGCACACTATTCGCATTGCTTTTTGATGATGTTTTGTATCGGAGCGTCAATTTCTTTCCACCGATTTTCTGTCTGTTCTATGACACACAAATTAGATGCTTCATTTTAAGACAATAAAGCACGTAGTCCCGGGAGTTTGGATCCAGTTTAGTTCTGGCCAGCTAGACACGTCTTCGACCGCTTTTCAAAAAAGTTTAACGAATTGGAAGTTAATTTTTCCACAATAAAAATGACAAGATTTTGAAATCTCTTTTTCATACGCTTGTTTAGGGTACATTCATTTCGAAGGTTTGTAAGGTAAAAAAAAGTAATGATACCGTATACAATATACATATTAGTTCTTGATTAGATCATTTGCATACCCGGTCCTCTTAGGGAACAGAGGGTAGAATGATACCATGCTTAGGATCAACAGTCGAGTAAATATATCGTTGTTCTTCCCAGATTATCAGTGAGTAACTGTAAAACTATATATGCAACACGAATTCTCAGCAAAGGATATATTATTTATATATATTTGAATTCATAATTCTGATGCGATAGTACATACATACATAGAGAGTGTTTTAAAATTACTAAAAATATACTTAGCATTTAAGCACACTAGAATGTGTGATAGAAACGTTGTTTGTTTCGTCAAATAATTTTGCAAAAGTGCATGATAAATTGAGAATTTTGCTTGCATATCTTTATATAAAAAACAAAAACTACATTCTGACACTCACTTACATATATATATATATATATATATATATATATGTATGTATGTACATATTATGTACATACTACGTACAAATATAGTTAGCCTGACAAGAATTGTCTGTTTGTTCCATTCTTGAACCCTCTCCCGCCTTATGGACTACAATTGGCACGTGTAAGCAATTTTCTATTATAATAGACGTACAATATTTGTACTGCGCTCTCAAATTTATTCTCTTCCCACTATTTCACTTGTTTTCTCTTTGATTAGCTGTGCTCTGAGCGATATAGCAGAGGTAGGTGCATGCATATGTACGCATGTACATATTTGTATGTATTTATATACATATATATACATACATATATGTAATACATATGCATGTGGGAGCGCTCATTTGAAACTCTCAATTCTGTTGTTTTTGCCTTGGCAACAAGTACTTAACATACGGACAATTATTCATTGTCTATAATTTATGCTTGCTTGAGGAAATAATGCTATTAGGCATACGCAACGCTGGGCAAACTTATTTCTTTAAGCAGATCCAAGTATTAATGTCTTTTGATTAAATGTTAACCAGTTGATGTATAAATTATGGCATTCATTTCAAGCTTGCGGTCAAATTAAGATAAGTGCAGAAAATGAAGCTGATTATTCGATAACAATACAATTAATGGTGTGAATTTGGGCCAGCGGGCTATGACAAAGGAAGATGTACCACACATACTAGAAGGTGTGACTGACTCCAAAAAGTGTATGTATGTATAATGTACCTGCATACATTTATTCTCTTAAGTTATCTAACTGATACGGTTTCTGGTTACCAGCAAATGTAAATAATCTCTAAAATGGGGGGCCGGGGGTCTTATTTAGTAACAAAAGTCGAGTCGATTGGACAAATTTAGAAATGTAACATAATCATTTTACAAACATAATTTCTAATCTAATTGTTTGTATATTGGAACGCATATAATAATGGACGATTTGGCCCACATCGAATCACAAACATGGAAATTATGCAACTTTAAATTTTTGCATCATCGGGTATCATACAGTCAACCTCATCGATCTTAGTGGCACTTAAAGCAATCCTTATCAAGAATATACATGCACTCAACAGCACAAATCTGTACACATAGAAAAAAAATAACAAGTAAGAAAGCAATAGTCGAGTATGCTCGACTATTTAATACTCGGTGCCCAACTCTTTAAAAGTGTGAAATGTGTATAACTTCCATGTTAATAATCCGATCTGTACCAAATAACATAACGCCTAGACAAACATATTCTAACTATGTACCAAAATTCAGTCATGTACCTTGACTGGGTGTGGGTGAAGAGTGTTCAAAATGGTTTTCATCGATTTGTGGAGGTGGCGGGGGGCGTGGCAAAAATCCAAAATAAACTTGATCTGCCTGCAAATGAAGTCTTTAGCTCTTATAGTCTCTGAGATCTGTGTTTCATACGGACGTACAAACGGAAAGAAAATGTAGTCGGCATTACTAAACACGGTTGAAGTGGCATAATAGTGTGGGGGTGTGTGCCAGCAAGTGGCGTGGAAAACATAGCATTTTGGAAATCAATTTAATTGAAAGAACCAAAAATCGTGCCTTAAAACGTAAATTTTGGTACCAGCGGCACAACGACCCAAAGTATACGTCACATAATACACAACCACTGTCATAATAATGTCTTCATAATGTCATTAATGTCAAAAATCAGCAGGCAACTTATCCTCCGGGACTCAATCCTATTTAAAAGATTTCCTCGAAAGAAATATCAGGATTCACACAATTACTTCAAAGAATGATCAAGGTAGTAATAGTGGAGGAATGGGGAAATATAACATCAGAGAAAACAATGAAACTTGTAAATTCTATACCGAAAAACCTTAAGAAAATTTTGCATAGAGGGGAATACCCCAGAAGTTACTAAAAAGGATATAATATCCATTATATGTAGGTTCAAGTAAGGTGTATACAGACTTTTGCATGTGCTATTTTTGAAGTATACAAATTTAAAATTAAACATAAAATTTATCGAATTGTTAAAAAATTCTGAAAATAGTATTAAAGCGAATAAAATGTAGTTGTTTAAAAAAATAAGTTAAAAATACATATAAATAGCTGAGAAGTTTTCGTTTGATATTTGATTTTCATTTTTTTTTTCGGTGTATATAGATTTGTGCTGTTGAGTGTATGTGCATATGTATGTATATGTATACAGAATGGACTCTTCGACGTCCCCTTTTGTTTCTTCAACCGGTAGACAAATCAACGCGATAAATGTGTTGGTACTTTTATTTTTAATTTTATAGCTTTAAACTCATCCCAAAATGTTTGCAAACCTTTTCGCTCAAATAAATATAAGAATATTTGTTATAGTTGCAGTTGCAGTTATTGCTTTTGTTGCTTACGTAAAACTCGAACGCCGTCATCATCACAGCCAATGTTTTAGAGCGCTCGTAAAATGCTCAAAGAAACATTTTACGACGCCACAGTCTAGCAAGCATTTGGCGTCTGTTTTTAAGACGAACTGCTCCTGAGGCCCTGCTCGCTGACACGCTGTTGTTAGACAAGAAAAAGAGTATAAATTTAGTTAGCAATCAATTTCTAGAAGTTAGCCAGGTCATATCATTTCTGACTTTGAGCTACATATACTGGAGCCAATTACCGATTGACCTAATAGGATGCGATATTAGGAAGAAAATTATCTTTGATTATGTCAGACTATGTTTGATATTTGGATATTTGCTTTTTATTTGTTTACAATCTTTGATTGTCGCTATTAATGAACATGCATTTTACTTGCATACTCGGAATCAAGTCGAAGAGGTATACGTTTACTAATGCAATGGTGATAGACTAAAACAAGTAGGAAGTTACGGTTACGAACACTCTTTGTTGCATAAGTTCCATGTTTATAATCCCATCTGGAATAAATTTTCCCAATATCATCAATATTGGGAGTGTTCAAAAAATCAATGGCTGTAAATTGGGCCTGTGTTCTAAGTTTCATATGGCTGTGTTCAATTTCTGGCAACAGTGAACTACAATGGGGAGAGTATCAAAAAGAAAACTATCTTGACAAACAAGCACTACCCTAAAAATTTAAATTCCGAAATCCAACTGTTCATACGGACGTACAAACGAGGACAGTCACGCATTATACAATTGAGTCAACTAATGATTTTGAAAAAGAATATATGTACATATATACTTAATGGAGTCGTCCATGCATTTTTTAGTTTCACATAGTCATTATACCTATTATCGGTCATAACAAGCAATGATAACTTCAGTTGCTAAAATATACATAATCTAGTATGCCTAGTTTCCATAATCTAGTAACCCATGTTCAATGAACACAGGGTATAAAAATGTTATTGCCCTACACTCAAATTAGCTATGTATATTCACATTGATAAAGTTCCAAATGCTAAGCTTATCGCGAAAAGGGTCACAGTGGCTTGTGCAATTTGCACCCGCCTGATTAAGTGATTAGCAATGTTGATAAGTGACAAGCGCACATGTGCACTCGAAAGTGTTATACATATGTACATACATACATATATGTTACATGAGGTGTCCCAGACATAAAACGACTATTTTCAAGCGACAAAGTGATTTCTTGAGAACGTGGATGTTTTTTGAAGTTCTTTGTTTTCGATATCTATTACAATTATATTGAGTCACGCACCACTGTATCCCTTGGAGTGTGTATATTAATTTCTACCAAGAGTTTGTAACATTTAGTATACCTATTTTTGGTTTAACAAATAGACGAATAATTAAAAATGTGTACATAAGCTTAACATATAGTATTAGTGTACCTAAACTTAGGGTTTAGCTTTTAAATTACACATGCAAGCTGCTTTTTTGAGGGTTATGTTCAATTATTAGATTAAGTGTGGTATGTGTTCATGAGTCTTTGTGTTTATTTATGGCAATGGAATGGAATGGAAAATTTTGGGATTAAAGTCAGGCGCCGATGCTACAATGCTTTTACAATAGAAATTTGTATTGTTGAGCGAAAAATCATTTAAAACAATTTTTAGATGGCAAATCTTATAGAGAGATTGGTGCCCTAATTAGTGGAGCTCATTCCTCCATTCAAAAAAAAAATAAAAAATGAAAAAAAAATTATTTTACCGGCAGTATCTTGCCAAAGGCTCGATCTGGCCGCCCGCCGTTACCAACGGAGCTAGAAAAAAGCGCTGTTATTCACTCTATTCGGCGTAATTCCAGGATGATAGTCCATGAAGACCAGCTCCAATCCCAGAGGATAGTTTGTACAAAACGGTTTTGGTGGATACGGTCCGCCGTTTCATAAAAAAGGCTGGGTACTATAGCAGAGTCGCCCGTAAAAAAAATCTCTGATTTCCGAAGTCAATAGGCAAAAGCGTCTATCTTTTGCAGATAAACTTATTTTAAAGCCCCTTCTGGAATCAAGTTTAATTCTCAGACGGGGGTAAGTTCTGCATCTTTGGAATCAAAGAAAAAGTTTTAGTATGGAAGAAAGAAAAAAAAGAGTTCAACAAAACAAATGTAGTCGGCACTGTTAAACACGGTTGAAGTGGCATAATGATGTGGGGATGTATTGCAGTAAGTGGCGTGGTAATTTTTTTTTAATCAGTTATTAAAGAAGGTATCCATATAAACATTTTGGAAATTAATTAAATGAAATGAGCCGAAAAATCGTGCCTTAAAACTTGCAATTTGGTCCGAGCGGCAAAACGACCCAAAACATAGTGGGGCCTTATCTAAAAAAAGATCTAGAAGCACACAATCACAAAAAGAATGCTCATGGAGGCAATAGTACAGGATTGGCACAAAATTACGACTGCAGAAACATTGTAAATTAATATAATTAGTATAATATTCATTATAAGTAGGTTAAAGTAGGGTGTACGCAGACTTTTGCGTGTACATATTTGTGTAGAATTAAACTTAACATTAGATAAAAAATGCATTGTTTAAAATATCTTATATTGGTGCCCTAATTAATGGAGCTCACTCCTCTAACGGAGCGCAAAACAAAGCGTTTTTATTAAGCATACTCGGCGTAATTCCAGTTTTTCCAAATGGTTTCTGAGGTTACGGTTTCACGCCGTGTTATAAAAAGTATGGGTACCATAGCAGAGTCGAAGCTAAAGCCCCTTCTGGAATCAAGTTCTATTCTTAGGCGGGAGTAAGTTTTGCATCTTTGGAATCAAAGAAAAAGTTTTAGTATGGAAGAAATGAGTAGAAACGTCTAACAAAGAAAATGTACTCGGCATTGCTAAGCACGGTTGAAGTGTAACGCAGCAAGTAACGTGGATCAGTTATGAATCAAGGTATCTATATTAGCATTTTGAAAATCAATTTAGTGGAAAGAGCCGAAAAACGGGGCCTTATAACGTAAATTGAGTTTTTATTTTAAAGTTGATATTTGCAAGTGTGCCAACACTTTAGTGCGGGACTGTATATATTTTAAGATGCCTGTCATTTTCAATGAGAATAGGAAGGAAAATAATTAATAAAATTGTGTTTTGTTTAATTAAAATACTTAATTATATTAATATATATTTACCTATATTAATTTAAAATCTCATTTATGTCTGTCAGTTTTTCCGTTTGATTTAACGCAAATTGATCTCTGGGTTTCAAAATGATCTATAAGTATATAGGTAAGTAAGAACTGGCCTTACCGAACCAATATTTCGTAAAGCTTCTATATATCTATAGATCAGTCAGAAACTGAGTCTTTGTGTGTATTCGGGCGAGCCTAAACAAAATAAAATGTGTTTTCATAAGTATTAAGTATTTACACAGCACTGTTAAATTTAAGTTTTGAAGCCCTGGCGCACAGCTGATAATTCGTACCTATCGCATATGCAATTATACACTTGATCGTTGAGTCTTTGTAATTGATTGCGCTTCGTATTAAAAATCAATATAAAAGATAGAAATGATCGCTGGAAAACAGTTTTTTACATGATTTAGTGTCGATATAAGCTTTTCATATAAATTTGGTCTAAAACGGACCACTGTATTATTCAGCTGTCATAGGAACAAGCGGCCGAATATTTTTTGTATGAGTAATATTTGTCAAAGACTGCATCTTCGGAAGACTAATCTTGCTTATTTGATTAAACTATAAATTTTTTTTAACAAACAACAAATTGGTTTTTAAAAAGAATTAAGGTTAATATTAGCTAATTTTTTAAAACATAACTAAATTTTATTCTCTTTAATATTATATATTTTTCAGAATTGCTTAACAATTTAATATATTTTATATATAATTTAAGTTAAAGTACAGTTCTTTTAAGTTTAAGTTCCGATGCTAATTACGTTGTCTAGGCAAACGGGGTTTTTACATTTTTGCATTACAGTATAACGATTTACACCATGGAGAACAAAGGCGCAGAAATTTGTATTGAAAATCATTTAAAACTATTTTTAGTTGGCAAATATTATAGAGAGATTGGTGCCCCAATTGGTGGAGCTCACTCCACCATCCAAAAAATAATAAATCAATATAATTTTACCGGCAGATTATTGCTAAAGGCTCGGTCTGGCCGCCCGCCTTTACTAACGAAGGTAGAACAAAGCGCTGTTATTAAGTCTATTCGGCGTAGTCACACAGTCCATGAATTACAGCTCCAAACCTAGAGGATAGTTTTTCCAACGTTTCGGAGGTTACGGTATACCGTGTTATAAAAAAGTATGCGCACCATAGCAGAGTTGCCATTAAAAAATCTCTGATTTCCGAAGTTAATAAAGTTATGTTCTCAGACGGGAGTAAGTTGTGCATCTTGGGATCAAAGAAAAAGTTTTACTATAGAAGAAAAGAGTAGAAACGTTCAAGAAAAAAATGTAGTCGGCATTGTTAAACACGGTTGAAGTGGTATAATAGTGGCGTGGGAAACATAATTTTTTTTTGAATCAGTTAGGAGTCAAGGTATCTATATAAATATTTTGGAAATCCATTTAATGGAAAGAGCCGAAAAATCGGACTGAATTTTGGGCCCAGCGGCACAACGACCCAAAGCATACCTCACATAATACAAAGCTGCTTTATAATGTCAAAATTCAGCTGAGAACATATCCTCCAAGCTTCAGAGCTCCTCCGGAGGTCAATCCTATTGAACATTTATGGGTTCTTCTCGAAAGAAAGATCCGGAAGCACACAATTACTACAAAGAATGCTCATAGAAGTAATAGTTGAGGATTGGGGCAAAAAAAGGTGTACGCAGACTTTTGCGTGTACATATTTTTGTAGTCAAAATTAAATATAAAATATATCGAATTGTTTATCAATTTTGAAAAATATAATATTAAAGACAATAAAATTTAGTTATATTTAAAAAAAAAATTAGTTAAAAATACGTATATAATTTAAAAATTTTCGTTTGAATTTTTGATTTTCATTTTATTTTCGGTGTACGCAGATTTGTTCTATTGTGTGTATGTATAATCTTTGGTATTTGCGACTATAATACTGTTATTATTTCAGACAAAATTCTAACAAAATCAATTAATACTCTTATGTCTTGATATATATTTTATAATTTTATGTGTCTTAATAAAACTAATATTTATATTTATATTTAGAAAATGAAGTTGTTTGCCGAGGAGGTGTCAAAAGTATTAAAAAATCTATATTTAAAACACTTTGGAGTTTACCCGGAAAGGAACAAACATTTCTAGGGCTGTCGGCTAAATATAACTTTGACTTTCTGCAAGTATTTGTCCAATTGTGCTATTATTTATGGCAAATCATAAGAACTGTATGCCAAAAAATCGAATGCTTCATTTAGTCGTCCAACCGAAGTCTACCCAGCATTTCTCAAATGAGCACTCCAGCCTTTTCTTTTCCTAAATAGTTCAGAAACAATTTTTCATGACAAACTCTTGCGCAATTGTCAGTTTATTTACATCTTTTGAACCTGAGTGCAGTTATTCTTTACATATTTAATTTAATGTATTAAATAGGTAAACCTACCGTAAAGTTTTTTGGTAATGAGCTTCAATTTATTAAATTAAGTTATTTTTTCCTCACATTCGGTACAAATTTATTTAGGAAAATGTCAAGGAACGAACAAATTGATGAGGGCAGACTTCAAAAAGAGAAAATATTACATCCGTAATCGTGGAAACATTGAGATTGAAATAAATAAACCATAAAAAGTTCTTTCCTGAATAAATTCAATGTCGACAACACATAACATTCTGTTATACCCAAAATAAATTTTGTAACTTTAAAATTCTTCATTTTTTATAATTGCTATAAAACCAATTTGGGTTTAATCAAACGGACTTGTAGTTTTTTATCTCCTGCGGCTGCTGATCAGGGAAGCATATTGTGGGACTTCTTCTGAACGTTTCATGCTTCTGGCCAAAATTAATAAAACATCAGTTTCATTGTGATAGCTTTAAAACTGAAAGGCTAATTTGGTAAGTTCAGCTAAGTTTGAAATAGAGGGTCTGATTGACAGCCGAATATACATATTTGGATTCTGCTATCGATGATGATCAATATATATATATATAAATATTAGTTCAGGGGTTACAAACTCCTGGGCAAAATCCATATAATTAAACAATAAACAGGGATTGGAAAATATATTGCGCAAGTTGAACCTTAAACAGTAATCAAGTTCAAGTGGATGACGAATGCAAGAAAATAACGACAACGAAGTCGGCGGTAACAGTGTCAAATGCTGATACGAAATGAAGATGACTAAGTAAATGCGTAAAGATAGACAAAGACGAAATCGAGGCGTTGACATTGAAAGACAGAAATGGGAACAACAAAAGATTAACATTTTCTTTATATTTCAGTCGTAAAATTCGTGGCAAATGCCAAACGTTTTAGTTTTGAGATTAAAACTTGTTTTTGTGCGAAGCTTAACAAGCTTAACTTGGCTAAAAGCAGCTAAAGGATAAGCGTGCCCATTGCCTTCTAGTTGTTAAGGTTGCATGACACTTCTATGTACTATATCCCTTTCGTTCATCTCATTCGCATTTCCATACTCTTTAAAGCGTTGCATTCTACATGTCATTTTATTAGCGTTTACTACATCTTTTGTTCAATGTACAAAGTAAAGGTGTAAAAAAACTACAACTACAAAATTAAGGAAAATCGAAAATGTCATACCCTTTCCTTAACAAAAATTTTATTATACAAAAAGTCAGTTTTTGACTGATTCTTCTTAATACAGCTATATGATAGTGGTCCTTTTTGATGCAATTGCAGTAGTCCCTGCCATAGGTGGAATGTATACAAAGTTTCATTACGATAGCTTTCAAAATGATAGTCTATTTGGGATTGACTAGTGTGACTGTCGATATTTATCAAGAATATATGTATATACTTAGCTGCCTCAACTGCCTCGCCTCCTAAGGGAGGCGATTTCCAAAAGAGTCCAGAAATCTCTTTCAAAGTTATTGATAGCATAACTTGGATTTTATTGTAGATTGATCATTGTTTTTAATTGGCCCTTTTGTAATGACTGAACGTCGTATGGTCTTGTGGCCATAGATTATTCGCAAATACTGCTACTTTTTCAATTCTAAAATGACACCTAACTTACAAAAATTAATATACTTCCCGCCAGGATACAACAACTTCCAACAATAAAACACCCTGCACCCTTGAATAAAATATAACTCTATTTATGTTATGTATCGAAGAGAACAATTCATACTGATCAACTCATGGTGTGCGTTTGGAGGCGTGTCAGCTTATGCACAGCTACAGCTGGCGCCCATCTGATTTTATCTTCAAAATTCATTGTTTAATAACATTTTTGTTTCTTAATCGATCAATATAATTTTTTCAGGAGTTTTATATTGATACTTAAAAGTCGCCTTCAAAATTGCAAGTTTCTAGTGTTTATATAAGTTAAGTTATTAGAAGCTTCAAACTGATTTAGGGTGCTTCAAACGTATTGTGGGTGAGCGAGGCATCCAAGATTTGAAACAAACTCGATCTTCGTACGCTATACCGGAGTCTACGTATCAAATTTGGTGTCTCTAGTTATTATGGCTTAGAAGTTCTTTGCGTTCAAAACAGACAGACGGATATGACCAAATCGACACGGCTATTGCTCCAGGCAAGAATATATATATATGCGTCTGCCAAGACAACCTGTTACGCACATTTGCACAAAGTTACTCTACCCTTTTTTTCTCAATGGGTACAGGGTATAAATAAAATTGAGCATCGAGCATTGAGCTTGCAGTTTATCATGACCAAGAATATATATGCTTATGTGGTCGGCCCCATCTTTTTGTGGGCGTTACATACATTTCCTGATGTCATAAAGCCATTATACCCTTAATATCCTAGAAATATATACAAATTCATAATTTTTTCGTAGTGTACATTTATCTTCAAATATTCTTATCTAATGCGCTATATTGATCGATATAATTTCTTCAGGACTTTTATATTGATACTTAAATAAACTATCTGATATTATTGTGTCGCAAAATCCCAAAATTGCATAACTGTATATAAGAGCTTTTCCTTCAGAGATGCTCTTCAGAGGGAGTGTCAGCAGCAGCCGATGCACGAACAGAATCAGCAATAGTGCAAACAATTTCGTGTTGCATATAAACTAATAAAAGTAGAAGAAAACGTCCATGGAAAACTTTGCTAACGAGATAAACAAGGACCAAGTTTAACGAACGCAAAATAAAACAATATACGCCCCGTTCGCCCACAATACTCCCAAAACCATTTGACGCTTCTCGTATCTCAGCTTCTACAACATAAACACTAGAGACTTGGAAGGGAACATTTAAACATCAATATAAAACAGTACTGAAAAAATGTTATCGATTGATTAAGAACCAAAAAATTTATTAAACAATTCATTTTCGCGGTTTAATCAGTTGAGGTGATCTGTAGCTGTCAACGCTGTCTTGTTGTAGCTGGCTTTCTTAGAACTTAATTCGTTTGTAAAGTACAAATACAAAAGAAGTTATAGCGGTTCTTAAAAATGTTTTAAAAATTCAATTTTAAAAGGGCTGCGCAAATTCAAGACACAATATTAGGAATAGTTCGTTCTTTTAATTATTATATCACATTTTTTTTTAGACACTGGTGCTGTGCTCGAACTGTCCAACATAAAACTTTAGCTCAATAATTTTTACTAAAGATACTTTAACCATCGCATTTACTCCCATCAGTAATTTGCTTATATGACAGTGTTTTGTAATGAACACCTTCTTAAACATGGCGGTAAATCATGGCTTTAAAATATAATTTTTCTTCTGCATGATTATCATAAATAAATAATAAATTAGCATAACTTATTTGGCTGTAAATGTTGTAATTATTTGTACTTCCGTAAATAAAATTTTTTTAAAAAAAATTAGTGTATCGCTTTACCTTACTGTGTCTTGAATTTGACTTAAGTCACTTTCACTCTTTAATTACACATCATAGAAACGGTAACAGTTATTAAACTTTTTTCTTATGAAAGTCAGTATGATGAATAAAATAATAACATAATTTCCTTAAAAATGTATGTTTATTTATGTATGGTCAAAATTGATGTTTTGAAAAAAGAAAAATTAAACTGACTTTTTGCATGAAAAATTTTGTTTGCGTTTATCCGGATTTGCGTTTAGTGGCGACATTTACGTGTCATATAAATTTGGTCTGAACTAAACCACTATATTTTTTTCAAGGACTTAAGATTACTTCGCCTTCGAGTACTCGCGCAGGACTAATAAAAAAAGTAAGAAAGCTACAATGGACTATGTTCGACTGTAAAGTAATAATGAAAGTTGTAAATTCGCAGATTATCTACCTATACTAGCATATTAACAGTAAAGTAATAATGAAAGTTGTAAATTCGCAGATTATCTACCTATACTAGCATATTAACAGTATAAATGTTCGAAATGTAGACACGTAGCCTTAAATTGTGCCCGTAGCGCACTGTTTTATATAGTTTTGATCTGCTTGATCTGCCTGCAACTTATACTAACCCTTTGAAAATAAAATGAATTCTGTAGCTCATATAGACTGCGAGATCTACATAGGTGTTCATACGGTAGTATAGACGGACATGGTCTAACACTTAAATTTGCTGGTATCACAAAGTCATTATATCCTTATTACCTTATGGGCACCAGGTACAATAATAAAAAATTCAAACTTATTAGCCTTAAATGTTGTTTCTACTCTGCTTGTACACTATAAATCAATATAATAAATTTATGTGAGAACAATAAAACAATTTACATATATGCTTATTCATGCATACATATATATGTACATAATATGCAATGAAAAATGGGGTAACGACATACAGACCTACTAATAACTGAATTAAAATAGCAAAGAAGAGCACACAACAGCGGTCGCCACATCCACAAAAAAAGATAGAAAGCTAAAATCGATTTTTTTCGATACCCATGAAAATTGAAAATTAAATAACTTCCAAGCTATTGAGCCGATGTGGGTCAAAAATTTTCCAAATTTTCACAGATTTTCCAGATTAGTGCATCAAATTTAAAATTATGTTTGATTTTTGGAGGCGTGGGGCATGGTAAATATCCAAAACAAACTCTGGCTGCTGCTAAAAGTAGCACTTTTCAAAATTGGAGGACTTCAATTCTTACATTTATCGAAATTCATATTCGAGTTCAAATGGATGGCTTACCATTTATTAGGCGTCATACAGTCAGTTTACAATAATATATATGTATGTACATACATATATATAACTATATGGAGTCTAATAAATGGTAAGCCATAGAAAGTATGTCCATTTGAATTCGAATTTGAATATGTATACAGTGATCAGCCGAGCTCTCTAATATTGCGACATTATGTTAGGCGAATATGACATGATAAGCTTTAACTTTTAAAATTGTTATACATAAGAATATGCACATATGTATGTATGTATGTAAGTATATAAATATGTAGTACCACAAATTATGTAAACTTAATAATAGCAACATAAGAGAACAACAACAACGTCAAAAGCAATAATTTAGAAGCTAGGCACGCAAACCAGAAACACGTTTTACTCGCAAAAATATACAACATATACATATGTACATATGTACATACATACAACATAAATGTATCCACGTTGCGCTCGCCAATGTAAAACGTGCAATACAAATCCGCACTCAAGCTATGAAGAACAAAAACAACCGCAACAGCAACACCGACAACGACTCGCCAACTATTCCGTACAGCAGTTGCATGCAACATAACAAAAAAGAGAAACACGAAGCCAAAGAGGAGAAGAGAAACATAATAAAACGGACCAATGACTATGAAGCTCCGCCCACTACGCAAACTACCGAAGGAAGACGAGGGAAGCATTACAGCTGCTATTTGTACTCGTTTGATTTTTTCGTCTTCTTCTTGATGTTTTGTTGTTATTGTTCTTCCTATTGATGATTTTGCTGCTTCATACATACATAAAGTTGCTCACAGCTTATTTCGCAAAAGTAGACGCAAATTTTATGATGGGCTATAAGGCTACTTTTGTATCGAACAAATAATTCTAATGAATCTCGCGCTACGCGGTCGCTACCTGCTCTTAGCGGTCATATGTTTATGTACATACAACAGCACAAATCTGCGTACACCGAAAAAAAATTAAAATCAAAATACAAACGCAAATTTCTCAGCTATTTATATGTATGTATTTTTAACTATTTTTTAAACATAACTGAATTTTATTCTCTTTAATACTATTTTCAGAATTGTTTAACAATTCGATACATTTTATGTTTAATTTTAAATTTGTATATTTCAAAAATAGCACATGCAAAAGTCTGTATACACCTTACTTGAACCTACATATAATGGATATTATATCCTTTTTAGTAACTTGTGGGGTACCCTCTATGAAAAAACTTCCGTAAGGCGTTTTGGCATTATATTTACAAGTTTCATTGTTTCCTCTGATGCATTTTGCACTATTACCACATTGAGCATTCTTTGATTCTTCCGGATATTTCTTTCGAGAAAACCCCATAAATGCTCAATAGGATTGAGCTTCGGAGGAGCTCTGAAGCTTGGAGGATATGTTCCCAGCTGATTTTCGACATTATAAAGCAGCTAAAGCATTGTATTATGTGACGTACGCTTTGTGTCGATGTGCCGCTGGGACCAAACTTCACGTTTTAAAGCCCCGATTTTCGGCTCTTTCCACTAAATTGATTTTCAAAATGTTAATGTAGATACCTTGATTCATAACTGATTCAAAAAAAACTATGTTTCCCATGCTACAGTGCGATACACGTCCACACTATTATGCAACTTCAACCGTGTTTAGCAATGCCGAGTACATTTTCTTTGTTGGACGCTTCTACTTATTTCTTCCATACTAAAACTAATTTGTGATTGTGAGCTTCTAGATCTTTCTTTCGGGAATACCCCATTATGCTTTGGGTCGTTTTGCCGCTGGGACCAAAATGCACGTTTGGCAATATACTGCCGGTAAAATTATAGTGATTTTTAATTTTTGTTTAATGAGTAATCTCCAACAAAATCTCTATAAGATTTTCCATCTAAAATAATTTTTCGCTCCTCAACAGAAATTTCTGTGCCTTTGTTCTCTATGCTGCAAATCTTTATAATGTGATACAAAAAATTAAGATCTATTATGAAAACCCGTTGCCTAAGGTTTTAATTAATTTAATTAACATCGGCGCCAAGAAGTCGCACAATCTTCCATTCCACTTAACTTCGAAAAACTGTACGCAAACTTTAGCGTGTACATATTTTTGCAGAGTTAAACCATACAATTAAGTTCTATGGTATGTGGTTAAACTTAAGACTAAATATAAAATATATTGAATTGTTAAGCAATTATTAATAATATATTAAATGTAGTAATGTTTAAAAAAAATTTGTTAAAAATACGTATAACTTAAAAATTTGCGTTTGAAGTTTTATTTGAAGTTATTTTTTTGGTGTACGTAGAAATGTCCTGGTGAATGTGTATGAAACAATTGCATTGGCATCTCCACCTCACAATCACTTTTTTCTTTTTTAACCAATCGATATAATCAGAACGATTCAATATTGGTGATAAGAAGCCCTCTTCAAAATTAGAAGAAGGTACCTAAAATTCGGTACCTCTAGGTCTTGTGGCTTAAAAGCTCTTTGCGTTTAAACAGACAGACAAACGGGCAGTGTATAATTAAATTTGTATTACTTTAAATTACAATCGACTGTATAACGTCGTATTAATATCTAGCGCAATAAGAGTTAGCTAGTCCCTTTGTTCGTTTGCAAGTTCGGTAATATTGTGGATCGCTCTTAGCTTTTTATTCGCAGTAGTGGTGCACCTGCTTATGACGGGAATCGTTATGGCCAATAAGAGCAAGTGAAACGGTGTTTATTAATAAGTGCGAGTGAAATAACAATAGAATGTGTAGATTAACACTTAGATGACGCATGAAATTTAAAGTTGCCTAATATAATTTTTTTTTTGTTAAAAAATTGGTATATTTTGGCAGCTTGACAAGTTGTACCCTAAAAAACTAATAACAATTAATCATATTATGATGTTTTTTATTTTTTTATATACTCCATATTATTCATATGTTTTTAAAATTTAAAATGTTGAAGTATTTTGTCAAGAAAACTGTCACGGCAAAAGCTGGGAAAATAGCGTGCCTTCTTGCACCTTTCAGTAAGCTCTCCCTACGCACTAAAGTGCATATCTGCAAAGCCATCCTTAGCCGAATCTGAAGCTATGCTGTCCAAATTTATGGCATTGCAGCTAAAACAAATTTAAATAAAATAAGAGTAGCGCAAGCAAAAATATTAAGAACACGAGAGATATTGAGAAGATATTGAGATAACCCCAAGGTTAGCGATGCTATTCAGAAGTATTCGGCAACTTTCTGCAGTTTCATCCCAACCCATTAGCGAGAAATGCTCCAAAAAAGAGAAGTCTGAAGAGATGCCATCCACAGGAACTTCCAACGAGGTCCCTAGTATAGTTTTGTTAACCTATAGTTAGATATAGATATAATAATAGATATAGATACATCATAATATGATTAATTGTTATTAGTTTTTTAGGGTACAACTTGTCAAGCTGCCAATAAGGTAGCAGAACACAAGTTAAATAATAAAATATACAAATTTAAAAAAAAAAAAAATAATAACTTTAAGTATTGCAGACGTTATAACAAAACCTTCATTAAGCTCAAGTGAAAGAGGGTATATGCAAATGTGTGTAACAGGTAGAAGGAAGCGCGGCAGAACCCACAAAGTATATATTTTCATGGTTTGGATCAAGAGCGGAGTTGCTTTGGTCATGTCCGACACCAAATTTGGTTTTTAAACTCCTGTATACCTTACGAAGATCGAGTTTATTTCAAAGCCCCGTTTGCCCACAATACACCCCAAAGCGTTTAAAGTGGACTTCTAAGCATCAATATAAAGCTTTCCTGTATCGGTCGATTAACAAACAAAAAAGTTATTAAATAAATCATTTTCAAGTTAAAACAAGTAAGGAAGCTACAGTCGAGTACGCTCGACTATATAATACTCGGTGCCCAAAGATATATTATACATTTATATTTATATATTAATATAGCTCGTGCTGCGCACTCGCCAATTTTAAGTTAATTCAAACATATACATATTTATTTACATCAATACATTTTCGTAAAAAAATTAAGAATTATAAATTTTATTATATTTACTTATATTGTGATTAAAAAAAAAAAATCGCCTCTAGAATCGAACAGCGGGGCTCTTGCACACAAGCTCAACCCTCTAACCACTGGGCCACACTCTTTACATCTATGAGGAAGAAAAAACACTAAGTTAATGTCGCTGTTTGTGGGGTGAGAACAGCAGGCAAGCGTACGCTATAGTGACACCTCTCAAATTTTGGAATTTGAAATGTGTATAACTTCCATGTTAATTATCCGATCTATACCAAATTTTCACATAACGTCCAGATAAACATATTCTAACTTTGTACCAAAATTCAGCGTGGCAAAAATCCAAAATAAACTTGATCTGTCTGCAAATAATACAAGCACTTTTGTAGCTCTTATAGTCTCCGAGATCTGTGTGTTCATACGGACGTACAGACGGACATGGTCCTATCGACTCGGCTGTTGATCCTGAGTTAGAATATATATACTTTATGGGGTCGGCCACGCCTCCTTATGGGTGTTACATACATTTGCTGCTGTCACAAACTCAATATACTCTTGGTACCCAATGGGCACCGAGTATAATCAGTTCTGTGCCAGATGCATCTGTCAACGCAATGCTTTCATACATGTGTATAAACACTCACACATAAAAACACACGCAAAGAGCAGAGTTCGTGACTGCAGCAATGACCCAAAATGTTTTTTGTGTGCGGCATCTGGAGTTGCCCGGGAGCAGCTCATAAGGAATCGAAGGTGTCCAACGGCCGCAAATATGTTTAGATTTTTTGAACTAAATCTAAAACATAGCGAAGCTAGACACTACCTACTAATCCAGTCGGTGCGGGAATACGATGTGGATTTTGCGATTATAAACGAGCCGTACACATGCAGTGACTGGACTTGAAGCACCTCAAAAAAGGCAGCAATCTGGTCATGTGAAACTATGAGCCCTGACCAAATCGTTGCATCGTCGCACTTCGTCAGAGCTTGGTACAAATCCTTCTGGGTGTATAGCTGCTACTTGCCACCTTGAGCTTGAGCCACGAAGAGTTTTGCAATGCAGTGGACGAATTGGAACGAGATATTCGTGACCAAAGCCCATCTATCGTGGCTGATGATTTCAACGCCTGGGCCTTAGACTGGGGGAGCTCTCTGACAAATGCCAGAGGACGATCTCTGTTATAAGCTTTCGCAACCTTGGACATCGCTCTGCTCAACAATGGCTCGAAGAATACATTCTGCCGCGGAGCCCTAGAGTCAGTCATTAACTTGACATTTGTGAGTAGTCGGCTTGATCACTCGTCGCAATGGCGTGTAAGCGACCACTACACTGTCAGCGACCACGAGGCCATTTTGTCTCATTGACTCCTTGGGAAAGATGCTGGAAAGCATTATTTGCTCGCGGCTAAGCGATGCTATCGAGCGAGGTGGAAACCTATCTCATTTTCAATATGGATTCCGCAAAGAGTGATCAACCGTCGATGCTATCGAAAAGGTGGTTGGCATTGCTTCAAGCGCTATCCAAGGAAAAGGCGGCGAGAAGCAATACTACCTTATTGCTACGCTCGACATTAAAAATGCATTTAATACAGCGAACTGGAACTGTATTCTCAATGCTTTGGACGGCTTTGGTGTACCTAAGTATCAATCAAAAATAGTTAGGAGCTATTTCAACGGTAGAGAACTACGGTAAAATACGGCAGATGGAATGAAGACTCATCAGATCATCAGATGCCTCAAGGCCCGGACTGGGGCACCTCTTATGGAACGCGTTGTACGGCAAAATACTTCGATTAATACTCCCAAGCGACACATAAATCATTGGATATGCTGATGATGTTGCTCTTGTGGTGGTTGCCAAACACTTGAGTGCAGCTCAATACATCTGCAGCGCGGCCATCAAAGTGATCATGAGATGGCTATGTTCTTTTGGACTGGAACTGGCCACCCAGAAAACCGTGATCAGTAACCGCAAGATCGTTGAAACAACTTGCTTCAAACAGTATCTGCATCGATTTGGCCACGAGTCGTCCCCATTCTGTGACTGCTGCGAGGGAGAATAAATTGAAGACGCTTCACACATTCTGGTCAACTGCTCGCGGTTTGTAGATGCTAGGGACACACTTGCTTCCGCGATCGACTCAACCGCAGATAATTTGGGTGACAGCAATGCTATCAGGAGAAGACAAATGGAAAGCTGTATGCAAGTTTGCACACACAACTATGTGCGATAGCCCCTGTGAAGCATAGCCTTGAGGCCGTTCCGCAGGGGGAACTCAATGAAATATCGTACCATCGTATAGCATTAATAAATAATAATTTAGGTAAAATAATGTACTTTAAGTAATATAAGTAAAGTAGATAAATGAAAAGTACAGATTATAAAAAAGCCCGCAAACAGCAGGTCACTATGAGTGAGCGAGGCGAATGCGCGCGGGCGCATAGCTGTGTTATCAGAATTGTTCTTTTCGATTAACATAAGTACAATTATATTTTATTCAAGGGTGCAGGGTATTTTACTGTCGGATGCATTCGACTGTTTCATTCTTTGCTTGTTTTGTTACTAGCAACTTAACGAGATGTATTTACAAGGTTAACATCGTCGGACCGGAGATATTGTACCCTTGCAGTCTTAGAAGAAAACTGTTCATGCAATAACTTTATTTTTTATCGAACGTTTTTATGGCAGCTATATAATATAGTGGTTCGATTATGAGACGTATTAGGCGCCAGCTTAATAGCTTAATAAGTAAAAATTATTTCATAAACATCCTTAATTTTCGACCGATCGTTTCTCTGGTCGAATATAGTTGTCCGATCCGGCCGATATATATATATATATATATATATATATATATATATATATATATATATATATAATATTACCAAGTTTATTGAGATAATTTTAAAACTGAGAGACTCTTTTGGGTTAAAACATACTTACAAACGGACATAGTTTTTATTGTTTCAAAGTTTAGGAATCCTAATGATTAAAATTTAGTTTTTCTATGAAAAGTTTTCTGTTCAGACTGCAAGGGTATAGCCCGCCGAATATAAATTTGCTTTCATGTTTTTTTTTTCATTATTTTTGTTTTGTTACTATTGTGATTAGTAATTTTGTATATTTTCGAAAATGTTTCACTTTACTCACAGCGTTGGCTAACATTATTTTAGCCAATCAATAAGAATTCATTTTATCAAACTATTTTATTTAAAATTACATTATTCAGGTAATTAAAACTGTTATGGACTTATTTGCAGGTCAAGATGTTTTCTTAGACTATTGTCAGAAGCTGTTAGAGAAATTTCGTTATCCCTGGGAACTAATGCCTCTGATGTATGTGATATTAAAAGATGCAGGTGCTGATATTGATGAAGCTTCAAGACGCATTGAAGAGGGTAAGCCAAAACTAAGACATTTTACACAAAACATAAGATATTATATTGTGAACTCTTAAAAAACAAACACTCAATATACACAAATACTATATAGATATAAATATGTCTAATCCGATCATAATAGGCCAATATGTTGTGAATGAATACTCCCGTCAGCATAATTTGAATATCTACGACGGGGGTGAGCTACGCAACACAACGCGGCAATGTGGATGATAATTTTTCTTTATTTGTATTATATGGCTAAAGAACTTTTTATAGATATAAATATTTATTATTTTGCATTATCAAATTCTAAATCTAAAGTAAAATATGCTTTATTTAAATAATTAGCTTAAAGCCTTAACAAAACGCTCTCGAAAAAATTAAAGTAAACTTTTATTAAAAGAAGCCGCTGTACATATTTCGAAAATAATAAAATAAACTGTAATTGTATGGAAATATCTTCAATCAACAAACGAGTCTCTGCAATCAACATACTTTGGCGATGATATCTGATATCTGAAAAATACAATTAACCCTAACTTCAATCAACATACCGAAAATAAAGACGATCAGCTTTAAAATCAGCTTTTAATTATCTTCAATCAACATTCTCCAGAGATCGCCATTAGTGGACATACAAATCAGCACGCACAAAAATAATTGTCAAATTTATCGTTTAGTAAGAATATAAAATTATTTAATCAACACATCAAGTGGCAAGAAATACCACGTGCTAAAAGTATACCCAACGGTTGTTAGCTTAAGGAATACTAAGTAAACTTATAAAAAGTCTGCTTAAAATAGCAGTATCTCACTAATTTAAGATTATAAATGTCTAGTTAGGATTGGCTTATAATTTTTAAATTTTAAATGAAATTTCAATGTGGAAGGAATTAATAATGAGAAATGATTTTTTCTGTGTAACGGTTTAATAAACATTTTATTATTTATAAATTTAAAATTATAAATTCTTGTTGCACCTTGTTAAACTTGACCTTAAAACAGTTTCAAAATTACGAAATAATTTAATTCATCGTTTTTGATTTTAATTCTCGGATCTTGTAAGTTATTCAACCTAATATTTTTAGTAAAACTTTGAAAAATTCTACCAAAGTAGAAACTAATTAAAATAAATTTACTTTTTCCTAAAAATAGTTCTTGTTATCGACATATTTATTTGCGACATTTACATACTTCAAATATCTTCACATAAATATATAAATTAATATTATTTTTGTAAAATATGATTATATTTATTGCTAATTAACTATGTATAATTATTGTAATCAATTTAAGCTATTCATAATTGAAACGTCAAGTTACTAAAATATCAAAATTCTATAAAATGAAAAAAAATATAGTTAAGTAGAAGATTAATTATTTGTTTCAAAAGTATCGGAAAGCATTTAGGAAAAACAATTTTAATAGTGACATGAGCTTTTTATAAAAAAAATGTCTCATATGAAATCTTGTGGAGAAAAACATTTAAAAGGGGATATTCTGAAGAATCAGCTGCAGTTTGTTTTTTAAATGGACATTCAAAATTGTAAAGATTGCTTTCTTAAGTTGTTCCTATACCCCAATTACCGATAGACGTATGCATTTTACTTCACACAAGATAAAACTAGGATGAATATAAAGCATCAGTTGCATTTCATGGTAAATTTCGAATTTGGATTTGGAGTTGAAAGCGTAGCAGAAGCTGCAGCTAGATCTGATATTGTAGTCGTCCGTGCTGGAATCGTAAATGCATCATTAAACCGAAAAATGCTTGCGAAAAATTTACGACATTGGCAACACCGTCATTGCTGAAAGGCTTCCATTTACTACTTTTGCTTGTACTTCAGCTAACAGGTAGCTACAGTAACGCCTGGCATCGTTTGTTGACACTAAACACGTCCAGCTTTCTGAATATGATATACGGTAGTGCGGATGGAGATGGTAGGAAATGATAATAAAATTGGTGAGAATGACGGTGAAAACGGGTAACTCTGGATAGGCAATGCGACGTGTAAATGTGTGGGCTATAAAGTTAAAAGTATTCATACTTCTATTGTTCATGGGACATAGGGGAATGAGAAAGATTGAAAAAGAGTGAAAAGTCTTCAACACTCCGTAAAATCTATGGAGGCAATTTTTTTCAAATACAGACGTTTTTTCTTTTTGTATGTATATAATTTTGAGTACCAAACTGGATAATGATAACAAGTAAGAAAGACACAGTTGAGTGTGCAGAAAATTACTAACTTATCCGATCTGGACCTGATCGTCCACATGAGTCCACAATTCATACGAACAGACTGCCATCCAATCGATCCTACTGTTGATTCTGAGCAAAAACTTTATACTTTATGGAGCCGGCCACGCCGTCTTATGAGATCGTTCAAGCAATCCTTCGAGCAGTCCTTTCCAACAGTACTTCTCCGACACGGCTGTTAAGGATAATCAAGAATGTATGGCGTAGGTATGGCGTTTTAAGTATAAAGCAAATTTCAAAGAATAAATGTTTGCATTAAATTACTACATAGACGATAAAAAGGAAATGTCAGAACAAATAAGCAAGGGTATAAATGAGCCTTTACTACAAAGCAAGTATTTTACCAATCCTTATTAAATACAAGTACTACAGAAAACTTTGCTGATGCCGGAAGCAACAGCACGATGCGAATAATTCCACTTTACGACTCTATATTGGGGGCGGGTCGTAAAAAATGTGCAGCGTCAACTTCTATTACAAATAATAGAAGCATTTTACTACTCTACTAGAATAAAAGACGGAACTAGCTGCAACTTTTGCCAGACATCTATTACTCAAATACTCCTTGCATAAACAAAAATATATACATATGTATATGTGTAACGAAACAACGATGTATTGGAGTTAGTTCCATTTCAATGCCCGGCACAATCGAAGGAATAAGGCTTTAATGACTTACAAAAGCTTCGTTAGTCAGAAAACAAGCATTACTTATATATTATAAGCACTTGTTTATATTATATGCAGGTCTGTACCGTAAGTAAGTGTTATTCACTTATTTATTTTGGTTTTATAATGTATAACTCCGTTTTTCATCACTATCGCCAATAGGGTCAGCACTGGGGCTTCTTCCCTTAAATTAAGCTTCAGCATTGGCTATTATTCTTATAAGCTTTCCGGCCTAGCCAAGTGCCCAGGTTTTTTGGCCTGTGAATATGCTGATTAACTAGAAATGTTATCTTATTTAACTTATGTGACGGACTATTAATTGATAAAATTAATGTACCCTAGGAGTTTCCATATTTATTAGAAAAAGAAAAAGAAGACTTAAAATACCAAGTTATGCCGAAATAGCTGTTCAGCTATTACGTTTTTGACTGATGGAATATTTAATACCCCGGTGATGGTTCTCAATATTTTTGCTTGTGCTCTGTGGCTAATGTCAATATTGCTACTGCTGGCATTACCCCATAACTCGGAGCCGTAGAGCAAGCCTTTGTAGACAATGTCAATGCTAAGGGGCGATTGAGCGTTGATAAATCAATGAAGGTTATTTGCTTTTATTTTTAGTTGAGTTCTCTTAGCTTCGATGTGTCTACGCAAAGTAAGTCTTCTATCGATATGTACTCCTAAGTACGTTACTTCGTTAGCATGCGGGAGTGCGGTGTTAATCAGTATAAGCGTAAGACAGTTTTGCTAAATATCAATATGATGACAAAAGTAAACTAAATAAGAAAGTTGAGAGTTAGTCACTCTTGACTTAGTTCGATTCCATCTTCCGATAGATAAATGTCTAAATAGGGTTTTTATTTTAGAGATAAATATATATTTAGTTATAAATAAAAGTTATAAGTATATAATTTACACTTAAACTAATATTTTTAATACCAAACTCCAAAATAAATTATTCATAATTTAGAAACTTTTTTTATAACTGTTCATAACGTGCTCATAACACGATTATTTATATATATGTATATATATATATATACAATTTTTAATAATAAACTATTTAAACATATGTCATTATATGAAAACTATAATATTAGCTAGTCTGCCTAATTTCAAGTAATATTTAAAAAGTAATATTGATATATATTTTCTTTTTTACACACGGCTTTATAACGCTTTCGCAGAAATTACACTTTATTATTATACTTATATAGATAAATGAATAAGTTTCGTATTTGATTTTACAATGCGACTATTTAACTATGCCCGTATATATCCTAAGAATTGCTCCATTTTTAAAGCAAATTGTTAAAGCTTCGCCAGACCCAGGAGAGTAAGACTCCAATATATTGTGAAGTTTCCTTTCCCCACCCTCTTCGTCATATCTACGTGGCAGAAACTTTTTAACACTTTACTGCGTAAATGCCAAGATTTTACGATTACTGCTGCTGTTGTAGCAATTTTACTTAATTTTAATGAGATTCTTTTTTACGCCAACAGCTGAATGCACCATATGGAACACCAATAGGAAGGTGGTGCTTAAACTTAATTTAAGGGAAGAAGCCCCAGTGCTGACCCTATTGGCGATAGTGATGAAAAACGGAGTTATACATTATAAAACCAAAATAAATAAGTGAATAACACTTACTTACGGTACAGACCTGCATATAATATAAACAAGTGCTTATAATATATAAGTAATGCTTGTTTTCTGACTAACGAAGCTTTTGTAAGTCATTAAAGCCTTATTCCTTCGATTGTGCCGGGCATTGAAATGGAACTAACTCCAATACATCGTTGTTTCGTTACACATATACATATGTATATATTTTTGTTTATGCAAGGAGTATTTGAGTAATAGATGTCTGGCAAAAGTTGCAGCTAGTTCCGTCTTTTATTCTAGTAGAGTAGTAAAATGCTTCTATTATTTGTAATAGAAGTTGACGCTGCACATTTTTTACGACCCGCCCCCAATATAGAGTCGTAAAGTGGAATTATTCGCATCGTGCTGTTGCTTCCGGCATCAGCAAAGTTTTCTGTAGTACTTGTATTTAATAAGGATTGGTAAAATACTTGCTTTGTAGTAAAGGCTCATTTATACCCTTGCTTATTTGTTCTGACATTTCCTTTTTATCGTCTATGTAGTAATTTAATGCAAACATTTATTCTTTGAAATTTGCTTTATACTTAAAACGCCATACCTACGCCATACATTCTTGATTATCCTTAACAGCCGTGTCGGAGAAGTACTGTTGGAAAGGACTGCTCGAAGGATTGCTTGAACGATCTCATAAGACGGCGTGGCCGGCTCCATAAAGTATAAAGTTTTTGCTCAGAATCAACAGTAGGATCGATTGGATGGCAGTCTGTTCGTATGAATTGTGGACTCATGTGGACGATCAGGTCCAGATCGGATAAGTTAGTAATTTTCTGCACACTCAACTGTGTCTTTCTTACTTGTTATCATTATCCAGTTTGGTACTCAAAATTATATACATACAAAAAGAAAAAACGTCTGTATTTGAAAAAAATTGCCTCCATAGATTTTACGGAGTGTTGAAGACTTTTCACTCTTTTTCAATCTTTCTCATTCCCCTATGTCCCATGAACAATAGAAGTATGAATACTTTTAACTTTATAGCCCACACATTTACACGTCGCATTGCCTATCCAGAGTTACCCGTTTTCACCGTCATTCTCACCAATTTTATTATCATTTCCTACCATCTCCATCCGCACTACCGTATATCATATTCAGAAAGCTGGACGTGTTTAGTGTCAACAAACGATGCCAGGCGTTACTGTAGCTACCTGTTAGCTGAAGTACAAGCAAAAGTAGTAAATGGAAGCCTTTCAGCAATGACGGTGTTGCCAATGTCGTAAATTTTTCGCAAGCATTTTTCGGTTTAATGATGCATTTACGATTCCAGCACGGACGACTACAATATCAGATCTAGCTGCAGCTTCTGCTACGCTTTCAACTCCAAATCCAAATTCGAAATTTACCATGAAATGCAACTGATGCTTTATATTCATCCTAGTTTTATCTTGTGTGAAGTAAAATGCATACGTCTATCGGTAATTGGGGTATAGGAACAACTTAAGAAAGCAATCTTTACAATTTTGAATGTCCATTTAAAAAACAAACTGCAGCTGATTCTTCAGAATATCCCCTTTTAAATGTTTTTCTCCACAAGATTTCATATGAGACATTTTTTTTATAAAAAGCTCATGTCACTATTAAAATTGTTTTTCCTAAATGCTTTCCGATACTTTTGAAACAAATAATTAATCTTCTACTTAACTATATTTTTTTTCATTTTATAGAATTTTGATATTTTAGTAACTTGACGTTTCAATTATGAATAGCTTAAATTGATTACAATAATTATACATAGTTAATTAGCAATAAATATAATCATATTTTACAAAAATAATATTAATTTATATATTTATGTGAAGATATTTGAAGTATGTAAATGTCGCAAATAAATATGTCGATAACAAGAACTATTTTTAGGAAAAAGTAAATTTATTTTAATTAGTTTCTACTTTGGTAGAATTTTTCAAAGTTTTACTAAAAATATTAGGTTGAATAACTTACAAGATCCGAGAATTAAAATCAAAAACGATGAATTAAATTATTTCGTAATTTTGAAACTGTTTTAAGGTCAAGTTTAACAAGGTGCAACAAGAATTTATAATTTTAAATTTATAAATAATAAAATGTTTATTAAACCGTTACACAGAAAAAATCATTTCTCATTATTAATTCCTTCCACATTGAAATTTCATTTAAAATTTA
>JBAMBR010005129.1:0-27044 GCA_037044475.1 Zaprionus obscuricornis | reverse complement strand
TTGTTGTTGGTGCTTCTGCTTCTACTGATTGCCTAACAACGACACATGAACCGACATCGACCAATGCAGAAAAAAGACTGAGGCTGAAGCTGAAGTTGCCGCTAAAGCGCCAATATGCCGAAGCCGAAGCTGCAAGAGAGGGAACGATAATGTTCGAGTGTTCGTGTCGTTTACGTTTACTGCTGTTTCTGCTGCTGCTGTCGCTGCTCGTCATACAATGTGGGCGGGCGGCTGTCGTTACTGTTGCAGTCGAAAAAGAGAATACACAAAAGGGAGTAACAAGTAATTACTAAAAAGGGAAAGGATCAACGATTGAACGTTCGGCATGAACTTGTCAATGTCATGAGAGAGCATTAAAATCTAAAGAGAGTAAGAACAACTAAAGAAGCAGCAAAGAGCGTAAGCTCCAAAGAGAGAGAAAGACTGAGAGTTACAGTAAATCTGTTGATTAAGTACACGACGAGTAATATAGGTTGTAGTAGTAGTAGTTAAGTAGGAAGTCAGCAGAAAAATAACCAAAAGAAGAATTAGAAACTCTCTCTTACTTACTACTATATTTGTATGTATGAATGCATGCATATGTGTGTTTGTGTGTTCAATAAATGTCATGACAGAACAGACATATTAAAGTTGATGCGTTTAAGATTGAATAGAGAGATATGTATGGCCTGCAGCAGTTAAGGTGCATAGTGCTAATAAGGCAGTTGCACTGCACTTGGCAATGCAGGTGCCGTTAGCCAGCACAATTCAATGGACTCAATGGATAGATGGCTCGATAGATACACACACACACACATATACATAAATACATACATAGATCGATAGATGCTTGCGCGGAAATGTGAAAATGCCATAGAAAATTGCTTAATGAACCGTTTGCATTTATTGTTGGCGTTTCACGTTTGCTCCACAAATGGCTGTTGATTCTACCAACCAGTCCATAGATCAGCTCACCAAGCGACAACTAACAGCAGCAACAACAACAACAACAAGTTCAATGTCATTAAGCATAGAATATATGAAGAACTAGTACTAGTAGTAATTGTAGTTAATACAAACTATTATTTACTACTAATTTCTAATACTAATTTATACTATCATTTTCTACTACTAATTTCTAATATCATTTTCTACTACTAATTTCTACTATCATTTTCTACTACTATATTCTACAATTTTCGACTACTAATTTCTACTACTATTTTCTACTACCATTTTCTACTACTATTTTCTCTAATTGTAAGATTAATGCAGGTACATTTAAACAGATAAATATATGTAAACAAGGCGCGTGGCAGTCGTAAATGCAAAACACACACACACAAAGGCAGAGACGAAGATGTAGACAGACAGACGTAAACACATCTTGTCGAGATTGTACAAATATTTACTGCATTTTTAGAGACTTTTGCGCAGGCGAAAACATGCAAACAGCGACACGTCGGCATCGGCATCGACGGCAGCGTCAGCGTCAACGTCAACGTCGCTGTTGGCAGCGTTAACATACAAAAGTTTTTTTTTTGCAGTTTTTGTTGAAGATTGAACTTACGACGGCTGCTGCTGGAGGAGAAGAATGGGCTAAAATGGATTGCAAAAAGTTCTTGTGCTCGATAAAAAAAAGTGTGGCAAGTAGCAGCCAAGTTGCATTCATCAAAGTGCCGTAGAAACTTTACCTTTTTTTTTTGCTTTAAAAACTTAAAATAATTGCTTTTGATTGCAATTTGCAAACATAAATCAAAATACGAAATAATGATAATCATTATTAATGATTATCAAAACTCACCCGTAAAAAAGAATGCTCAACTCTTATTTAACTTGTGACTCACCTGTAACGAAAGAAGAAACAGATAGAGAGAGAGAAAAAGAAAATAAATTAGTATAAAAATGTAGTTAATAAATCAAATTTTAACATAAAAAAAAAAAAATATTCTGTTGACAACAAAATGAAAATATTTTCATTTAACCCTTTAAATGAAGTCATTATGTCTAACGAGAGTAAGAGAGGGAAGAGAGAGAGCAGTGCGACGGCGGCACGTGCTTACCGTATGGAAGACAAACAAAATGAACTAATTAATTAGCGCAACAGCGATAAGAGCAAAAGCAAAACAAAACTTAACAGTGTAAGAAACCAAAGAAAAGAAGAAGCAGCAGAAACAAAAACATTTACAAGCCACACACAGAAAAACGAAACAAAATGTAAAACTAACTCACAAAAAAAAAGAAAAAAAAACTCACTGCACGTCACTCAAAAAGTTTAGAGCGCCACTGAACGACAGAGAGAGGAAGTGAGCTGTAAGAGAGGCATTAAGCATTGCTCCTCCACAATACTTTACACATTGCGTGTGTATACGTATACGTGTGTGTGTGTGTAAGTGAGAGTGTGGGAGGACGCTTTTGAGTGGTGTCTGTGCTTTGAGTGTGTTTGCACAGTTAGCTCAGCGACGTTTGAGTTATGAGCGACGCGTCGCCACTAACGTTTTGGTCAGCTTTAGTTTTTTTTTGCTGTTATTGTTGTTGTTGTCTGCCGTTGTATTTTTTTTTTCTCTTTTTGTTTTGGTTCATAATTTATGTAGCGCCGCGGCACCGGCGCCAATGTTAACGTTAACGTTAGGGCATGTGTTTTTTTTTTTTCATTTCTACATAACGTTTTTATGTGTTGACAAAAAAGCTTTTTATAAGGTTGACTTATGACTTGAACTTTTGTGCTCGTGTTACTCTATTTGAGTAATTCTTAAGTCTTGTAATGTAATGCTATGAGCTGAATTTATTGAGCATTTATTTTTGCATGAAAATAGCAAAAGCAAAAGATGAAAAAAAAATCAGAAAACAAAAAGAGATATAAAGATCATAATTCTATATACGCGTGAGGCTCTGTACAACTTTTACGACTTCTTTGAATTTGTTTTTTTTTATTTTTTTTGCTTAATTAATGAAATGATTTTTTTTATTTAGTTTTTATTTTGATTTTATTGCTACACGCAGCAGCCGTAGAGTAGCCGCAGCAGCCAGTCACGTGTGTCGAGCAATTCAGCAGCCATAAAAGCAGCAAAGCAAAAGGACCACAGGCAAGCAGAGTGTGATTCAATGAGCAGTGAGAGAGAGAAAGAGAGAGAAAGGTTAACACAATCAACTCTCGTCACAGTGGCGCCAAAAATAATACATACAGACGCACATGTTTATAGTTTATAGAGTTTTTATATGATTTTTCCACGCACTTAAACAATTTTTTTTCTTTTTCTTTTTTTTTTTTTGTTGCTCTGTCCAAAAAAAAAAATGTAATTTGAACTAAATTTATTGCTAAGCAACAAGAACACAAATGCACAGACACACACACACATACATATATAATATATTTATATATAATATAATTTAATTTAATTTAATATAATCTAAAGTATATTTCTCTGTCAAGGGACTGCTGCCCCATGTGGCAACTATGCAAATTAGTGTGCAGAAAAAATAAAATAAAATAAATAAAAAAAAATAACACGAACCCTTTGGGAGAAATAAAAGTTTTGACCTTCGTCTTACTCAGTTACAAATTGAATTATGCAGATTTTCAAAAAAAAAAAACTTAGCTTACCTTAGACTCTTTTTTTTTTGCGCACTGCCACGCCCCTTGCGCCACACAACAACAACAAAAAAAAATAAAGGGAAACTTCAATGTCTCAGACTTAGAGCCTTGAATTCTTCAGTGTCTGGTTCGTCTGTTTTTTTTCTTGCTTCTAAATTTTGCAGCTTGATTTTGATATTTTCTTTTTTTATTTTTATTTATTTCGCAAAATTTTCTATATATATTTTTTTTTTCTATATAACTGTAGATAACTGTAGAATTATGTATATATATATATATATATATTTTCACTATTTTCTCACTGTGCGTTTGGCGCTGTCTTTATATCTTTGTCTTTGTCTGTATATATTGTATGTCTGTGTATGTCTGTGTATGTGTGTGTGTGCGCCGCAAAGACAACAAGAAACGTGCAACAATTGTTGGTCTAAAGAAATATTTTCGTGTGTTTTTTTTTTAAATTTTTTTTTTTTTTGTTAAAGAAAAAAGGAAAGAAATTTCTTTAAGTTCTTAAAGATTAAAAAAAAAAAATTTTGAAATTCATAGCGTTGCCTACTTGATTTAAACTAAACGAACTAGTTACTTTAACTAATTCTGCTTAATATTATATAAAAATAAACTATATGCCACATTATGTTGCAAGTGGCAAAGTTGCAGGTGCTATTTTTTTTTAGATTGAAGGCGTGGCGCGTAGGCACCGTTGGCTGGACGTGCCACTAACGAGCCCACGGGCAAACAAAAAAAAAAAACAATAAAATAAAAAAAAAAAAAATCAAACGCCTGCGACTCACAATTGCTGCGCAGCGCCACAATGCAGCCATTGCCATAGCCATAGCCAATGCTGACAGCGCAGTCAATAACAACGTTGACTGAGACAGCGACAGCGACTGTGACTGCAAACTGTAACTGCAAAATTGCAGCCTACGTGTTGCAGGCAAAAAAAAAAAGAACATGACGAAAGAGGTGAATGTCAGCAGATAAGTATGCGACTGCTAGATACCCTGTAATTTGTAATATCAAGAAAAATGCAGAACTTGGCGTGCTTACGACTTTAAAATACGCTGTAAAAGCATGTCGCTGCAGCATTTTCAAATAACTTGCTTGTATATGACTATGAAATACCCTGTAAAAACTAATTTAAAAGAAAATTTAGTAGTACGCCTAACTAATGACTAATAGATACCCTGTAAAAGAGTATGTTTAATAAAAAAAATGTTTTAAATTTATTTTATATACCTTGTGAAATACCCTGTAATGCAAATTACAATCAAAACCTATAGAACATGCAAGACTAATTAGTATTATACACCCTGTAATGTTAAATATAGATGCTAAATTGAAAAATTAATTTAGTGAAGATTCTGAAGATACCCTGTAAACTTTCTATGATAAAATCTGTTCAAATTTAGACAGTACAAACTATTACCCTGTAAATCACTCTTGTGCGCATTTAACGAACTTTGCTTAAAGTATACCCTGTAAATATTGTTAAATTCTAATGTTAACTTTTGTTTTCATGCATAATGCATCAACAAATTTGCTTGTTCAGCATACCCTATGTCTTGCTGTATCCACTGCAAGGTATGCAAAACAGAAAAAATTTACAAATTCGTCGTTGTTTTGTTGTAGTAGTTGTTGTTGCCATTGCTGTTTTCAGTTGTCGCTTTGCTGTCAGTCAGTGTCTCTTCTCTCTTTCTATCTCTGTCTCAACCCGCACTTACTCTATCTCTCTCGCTCTCTCGCTTATACACTTGACTATTTTCTGTGCTGCTCTATCGTTCGCTTCCTTGTCAGCTTAATGATGCAGGCCGAATGAACAAACAGCAACAACAAGATGAAGATGAAGAAGGAGCATGAGAAGAAGCAAAAGAAGAAGAAGTAGAAGAAGAAGAAAAAGACAAAACCGAAAAAGCAGCGCACCAGACAAACAATCAGTTGGCAATTTTCTTTTATATCCGAACGTTGAATTTTGAAATACTTTAACTGTTATTTCGTGCATACGTGCAATATAACCGTTATAATACGGTTAAAATGTAGGTGTACGTATGAAAGAGAGACAGAGACTGATAGACAGAGATAGATAGACAGTACCATAAGCAAAATTGAGCAGTGCAAGAGTAGACACTGAGATTGAGCTGACAGGTGGTGGTGGTGGCAAAGGCGCAAGGCAAGGCAAGGCAAAAACTCTGCTGCAACATAATTATGTTGAATCATTCACGTATCTGAAGGATACACGAACAACAACAACAACAACAGCAAAGAAAAATATAAGCTAAAAGCTGTTTACGTTCACGCTGCCTCTCAATATGTGTGTCTCTGTGTGTGTGTGTGGGTGTTGCATGTGTTGTTGCTGTTGTTGTCTGTTTTGTTTGTTTGTCTTCTCTGTGTGTGTCACTTGTAGGTGGCAGGTAGCGCGCATATGTGGTTTTAAGTACAACTAGACAGTGGCTGAGGGGGTGGCAGTGGGGCGAGGGGAAGGTTACTAAATAGCACAACATGAATCTCACTTTTTGAAAGTATCTTTCGCCAAAAAAAAAAAATAAATAAATAAATAAAAGAAAAATTGCCTGTGACTAAACAATGAGAACGTGCACGTGCAATAATTTGACAGAGACTCACAAAAAAAAAACAAATATCATTGCATAGACGATTACTATATCTTTGTACATACATATATGTGTATGATGAAGAAACTCTATAGTAAACTAATAAGAAAAATCAACTGACATTTTATTGTATATGAAATAGTAAAAGAAATCAAAAGATTACAAAAGAATTTTGCAAAAAAAAACATAAATAAAATAAATAAAAAAGAATTGAAATATTTTTATACAAAGAAAAAATTTTTTTCAATATTTGAAATTGCGCAAAATTTTTTTTAGACAAAGTCCAAGAAAAATCAAAAAAAAAAACAACATGAAACTATTAAAATTCAGTAAAAATTTGATAGAAAAAATGTAAAGAAATTTTTAATAAATAAATTTTAAATAAATAAATAAATTTCAAGAAAAAAACTAAAAAAAAAATCAACATGAAACTTTTAAAATTCAGTGAAAATTTTATAGGTAAAATTTGAAGAAATTTGAAGAAAAATAAATAAAAAAAACAATAAATTTTCAAAAACTAGTAAAAATTTGATAAGAAAAATAGAATACAAATTTTTAAGACAAAGTCCAAGAAAAAACTTAAAAAAATATCAACATGAAACTTTTAAAATTCAGTAAAAATTTGATAGAAAAAATTTGAAGAAATTTTTAATAAATAAATAATCAATTTTAATAAATAAATAATAAATTTTAAAAAATAAACTTTAAAAAACTAAAAACAAAAAAAAACATCATGAAACTTTCAAAATTCAGTAAAAATTTTATATGAAAAATTTGAAGACATTTTTAATAAAATATAATTTAAAAAAAAAGAAAGAAAAAGTGCAAGAAAAACTAAAAAAAAAATACATAAAATTTAAAAAATCTAGTAAAAATTTGATAAGAAAAATAAAATAAAAATTTTTGAAACAAAGTGCAAGAAAAAAATGAAAAAACCAAAATTAAACTTAAAAAATTTAGTAAAAAATTTTATGGTAAGCTTGAAGAAATTTATAGAATCTAGTAAAAATTGTATAGTCAAAGTTAAAGAAAATCTTTAAAAAAAAATTCAAAATAAAAACAAAATGTTTGAAAATCGTTGTTTCATATTGAAAATTTTCAAAATATATGCAAAATTTTGTGGACAAAAATTGAAGCAGAAAAACTTTGAGATTCAATTTTAAATATTCTCATACCTGGAAAAATGTTGTAAACAAAGTCAAAGAAAAATCTACAAAAATCTTCAAAAATCAAATAAATTCTTTGAAAATTAAAAACAAAAAACCGAAGAAGTTTGTCAAAATTTGCTAAAGATTTTTTTTTAGAAAAAGCTGCAAAATATTTCTTAAAATCAAATTAAAATTTTTCTACTAAAATCTACTAAAATTTTTTTCATATTTAGAATCGCAGCAGATCTAAAAATTTCAAATTGAAAATTTTCATAATAAAAGCAAAATTTTATAGATAAAATTGTAGTACATCTGAAAATCTAGTAAAGTTTCTAAGTGTTAGACATAATGAATGTAAAAAAAAAACTTTAAGATTCACTAAGTAAACAAGCGAAACTGCAAACTTCAAGCTCTTATTTTTTTTTCTAGTCCTTTCCATTTCCTCTGCTTTTGCACACTGAATTTTTGCAGCTTGATTTTTTTTTTTGTTATTTCTTGTAGTTTTTTTTAGTAATTCTAGTTTTAAGTTCTTGGAACTTTGAAGTTTATGTTTGTGCTCATGTAATCAGGCAGCACGCACTTCTTGACAATGCAATGGCAATGAGTACTCATACTTATACTCATGAGTGCACTCATGCACTCAGAAACTGAAGCTGAGCTTAGACTTAGACCGTTGGCTTAAGCTTCAGGCACATTTTATATTCATTGCATGCACCCAAAAGTTGCAACATTTTCAATGGACTTGGACAGCAGGTCGAAAAAAGCAAAAGTCTAGAAGAACTGCGCCACAAATGACTTGAGGCAACTACCGAAAAACCTCTAGAAATATTTTTACAAATGTAAATGTAAATAATATGAAAGAGACAGAGAGAGAGAGAAGGAAAATAATAATAAAAATAATAATACAAAAGTCTAGAACTGTGTCTGGGCAGCAGATGCTGGCACTTGTAAAAAAAAGGCAACAACAACAGCAGCAGCAGCAGCAACTGAAGGATAAGAATGAACTTGAAGTTGTTGCTGTTGGCTTTTTTTTTTGGTGCGTTGAACTTGGCCAACAACAATGACAACAACAGACGACGACAAAACATACAACATTGAATATGCTGCTGCTGCTGCTGTTGCTGCTGCTGTTGCTATTGCTACTTGCCTTTTGGGGGCAGTGAAGGCGTGGCGCCACACACACACACACACACAGTAAATGCCACTTAAGTAAAATGAATTGCAAAAAATAAACAAAATATTTTTCTCTCTTGTTTTTTTTTTTTGGTCAATTGAACATGACAATGAGAATTGCAGAGAGAAGCGCGAGAAAAGCAATTTCCTAAGGACATATGAGAAATATAAATATTTGCATATCGTTTAGCGCAAAGTCAAAGTCAAAAAAAAATATTTTAGCTATTTCTTTTTATTGTTTGTTTGTTTCTACACATTTCATAGCCATAACTTTTAATTGTTGTTTCCGCCTAAAATACAAACACACACACACACACGCACGCACACACACACATAGACACGCACAACATATTAGAAAACTTGCTACACACCTTTAAAAAAAAAAACACTTGTCGCCCCTTGACGCTTTTACTTTTAGCTTTAACTTGAACTAACAAAATTTGTTTTATAGCGTTTTTTTTTGCTTGTCTTTTTAATGTCTTTCACTTTTTAGTTTGTTTTTTTTTTTTAGTTTTTTTTTTCACTACATAAAATTTACGTGAATTTTGGCTTGTAGTTTTATTTTTTTTTATTTTTTTTTGTATTTTTTATAACTGTTTTCTTATGTTGCCTTTTGTCACAGTTTTGCACAACTGCATCCGCAAGCACGTTATGAGCTGCTGGAAAACTCTGCGCGCACTGAGCGCCAGATGCCAATTTGACTAAGGCCAAAAGCACGCATACAAAGAAAGCAACACACACACACACACACTGCTGTTACATATATACAATGCAAACAGTCAGTCAGGTTACAGCGACAACGGCAGCTTTACAAGTCCTGAGAAAACAGCTGATTACTTAGCCGGTTTTCTATTTCTTTGTATTTTCAACGTAAAACAGCGAATTCGCTCAAACAAACATAACTGCTCTCACACGCGTTCACTCTCTCACCCTCGCCCTCGCCCTCTCTCACTCTTTCTCGCTCACTCGCACACACACACACACATGTGCTCATTGCATATTCTGTCACTGTTGCTCGCTTACGCTCCTTGTCTATTGGCTCCTGTGCTGCTCGCTCTATTTTACTCTCACGAGTTAAACTTATTATGCTCTCGCTTGTTTTACACTGCACGAAAGTTTTTAATGGCAGTTAAATAAAATAAATTTTTTTATTTGTATTTCATATTTTATATTTATTATTTATTTTATTTTCCTTTTTTTAAATTTTGTTTTTTATATTAATTCCTATACTTTAACTTACAGCTACGTTTTTTTTGGCAAAAATTGCTCTCTTCGTTTACAATGCCTACGCTCACACTTGTACTCCCTCTGTCTTTGTCTAGCACAAGCAAGGCATCGCATGCTTTGCCGCTGCATGTTAACGAATTCGCCGCAACTTCAGCACAGTCTCAAACCCTAAAGCAACAGCAACGGCAACAAAAACAACAACAACAAGCTTTGCATTTGCATTTTGTTTGTACCTGCGCATTGCGCGAGGGGTGGTTGGGGGAGGGTGTTGGTAGAAAAACAACCCAAAAATATTTTTATTACACGCGTTTTGTACTTTACGTCGACCGCAGAAACAAAAAAAAAACGAAAACATTGAACGGGGCAACAAATAAATGTTGTGTCGAGGCATGTTCTCAATTTGCTGCGTGCGGGAGTGTGTGGTGAGGTTAGGGTTGGGGTTTATATTCACACAGTTTACCACAGAAAAACGAGGCGGCGGCGCAACAGTAGCCAAAGCTAAAGCCAAACTGGCGACCAACACTTGACCGTTGTTGTTACAACAACAGCAAAACCGATACAACAACAACAACAACAGCAGCAAGTAAATGAAACCGCAGCGATACGTTTTGTATGTGACTCTGACTCTGCCACACGCGGCGTATGTGCAACATTTTGAGGTTTACAACGCAGACTGTGTAGTATTGTATTGCACCTTTCCCCTGCTGCTGCTGTTGCTGCTGTTGCCGTTGTTGCCACTGCTGCTTGTCATGTTGAAGTTGATAATTATTATCAACAGCTCAACAGACAGACTCGAAACATTGCTCGACTGTAAAGGATTTTACGTTGCATAATTAGGCGCAAGTTGTGGCAACGGCACGGAACAGCGGAAACGCCCACTTGGACACGCCCCTACATACAATGTATGTGTGTTTCGTTTGCTTTTTTGAGGACGCACATGAAGTTTATAAAGTTTTGCATTGAAAAGCAAAGAAAATTTATTAAAGTAAAGTGTGAAAATTGCAGAAATTTCTATGAAATTATATAGAAAGCTGATCTGTAACTATATCAGCAGGCAGTAGTTATAGCTGGCATGAAGTTAAAGAGACAAAGATATAAACAGCAGCTGGCAAACTTAAATTTACCCTAGAAATAATCATAGCAAATTTAACATTATAGAACTCTTCAAACTGCCCTCGCTTGCAAAATTTTACTACAATTGAACAAAGACTGTCAAGCTTTTAGCTATCACACTTAGAAAACCGTTATGAAACTGCAGCAAAATGAATTTTATAGAACTTTTGAAACTACCCTCGCTTGGCATATTTACACTGCAATTAAATATTTATAGCAAAACTTTTGCCATAACTCTTAAAAGCTACTTGAATTATACTTTAAGACATTTAGCTTTATAGAACTTTTAAAACCACCCTCGCTGTTAAAATTTTCTTGCAATTAAATATTCACAGACCCAATTTAAGCTTAGAAATTTGTAAGTCAGTTTAACTACTGCAGCAAAGTTAAATTTTAGGAACTCTTCAAACTGCCCTCGCTGGCAAAAAATGTTTGCAGTTTGTATTTTTTCTAGGGAAATATCATATTAAATTGGGTTAAGTGAGTTATGATTATTTCAAAGGTGGGCGGTGGTAACAACTATTTTTTTTTTAGTATAAAATTGGTAGAACGAACAAGAACAGACATGCAGTAACATGTATGTGCTTGTAAGTTTCACAGTATGTCCGTGTGTGTGGGGCTGTATGTGTGTTGTGGTTGTTGAGTCTTTCGAGCAACCTTATTTATGACAGCAGGCGAATTGTAGCCATGCCATGGGGTAGCCACAAGTGGCAAAGTTCTTGAGGATGGGGCCAGAATGGAGGAGAAGGGAAGGAAATGAAGCTGGTGGAAAGGGTGCAAGTATGTGACACAAAACAAATTAGAGCTGTGACATTTTTATTGCTATACAGTTAGAGGAAACTATAGTCGAAGGCGTGGCAGTGGGGGGGGGCTCATTTTGGACCTTTTTGAGGTTATGTTTTGTAGGTTGAATGAACTTTTTGTTGTTGCAGTGGGAGAAAAATAATGTTGACTTTTTGGCTAAATATTGATTTTCTAGTCAAAACATTTTTCAATTAGTACACAAAAGGCAAAGAAAGGCAGAGAGAGAGAGAGAGAGAGAGAGGGAGAGGGACTGTGAAAGAGAGAGGCAGATAAACCATAAGCTGAACATAATAATAATAATAATAAAAATTACTGCGCAAAAAAAAGGTAAATAGAAAAGTTTAAGCACGATTTTTATAAGCGGCAAAACGCCAAACGAAATTTGATGCCTCATTAGCATCAAAAAAAAGAAAAGCTAAAAAAAAAAAACAAGTAGAAAAAAAAAATTATTTGCTTGACGCAAGTAATTAGGCAACAGCTTTTGTTATGCCTTAAAGACGACGCGTTGTTGGCAGCTATAAGTAAAAGGTCGTTGCCGACCGACCTGCAGTTGAATGTCCTTTTTATGCCAAACACACACAAACACACACACAACGCAGCGCTGCTGCCAACTTCGTCTGCTTCTTGCGTTGCTTCTTGAATTTGCCAACATATTTATTTCTTATTTATTTTTTTTTTTTACTGTGCCCCAAAGACTTTCATTTTTTTTTTGTTGCTCTCCTGCTCTCTATTTACATTGCCGTCTGCTGTTTTCGAGGAGTCAAATTCGAGATTCAACAAAGAAAAACAGAAAATAAATTGTAAACAGCGCAAGAAAATTGCAATTCGATTTCAAACAGCGACACACGACGCGACGACGCAGCACATTGAACCCAGCAAAAAGTTTAGCAGCTTGAAAAAAGACTTTTCAAATTTTCAAAATATTTTATTGCACAAATATATAAATCATGTTGTTTTTTTTTTTGTTATGCTGTAAGAAAATATTTATAATATGAAGAAAAAGAAAAAATGTTATTCAAATATAACGTACGCACGTTTTCGAACAATAGATGGCGCTAAAGTTAACTTTATGCAAGTTGCAAACCAAATAGAAATTCAATATCACAACCATGTTGAAAATAATGAAAAATGTTTTTTAGCTAAGACACAAACCGTTTGTAACGTGCTGTTAAATTTAACATTTCATGTTAAGTTACGTTTTTAAATCAAAATTTTCAAATTAACAATCGATTATAGCAACAATAATAACAACAACAAAAACGACAATAAAATGCTGAATAGGCTGAAAAAAAAAACTTGTTTTTTTTTAGATATATATTTTTTTTTTTTTGTATAAGATTAGTTAAACTATTTTGGCTATAAACCATTGGGGAAAAAAGGAGCCGATTAGCTTTTAAATGGCGCAATTAAAAGCTTATAAAAAAAAAAGAAATACGAAATAATAGCAACTAATTAATCAAAAAAATAAAAAGACACAAATAAAGCGACAACAAAGAGCAAAATGAAGGCAAAACAAATCAAAATTAAAATATGGACAATAATTTTTGCACATTTTTATGATTTTAATTCTTGTTTCTTTTTTTTTTTTTAAATAACATTTTTGTTGTTTTTTATTATTATATTAAGATTTACGTTCGTTGTATTTTAAAATTATAACATTTTTATATATATTTATATATCGAAAATTATAGCAAAAGATTTCATTTCTACGTAAAATAAATGTAAGGAAAATATTCATTATATATATTTTTTTTTTTTCAACAATATTTTTGTTTTTCTTGTTTCTTGATAAACTTAAACTAATAAATTTTGAGCTGAAAATATACAAAGAGATTATGAAAGAGAATGTTGAAGATGATTAGTAAATATCGTAAATATTTATAAAGTTTATATAATAATATTGTAAATTTTTTTTTCTGATAATTTTTTATCGTTTTTTTTGATTTTTTTTTTTCGTTGTTCAATCGTGAGCTTAAATATTACAAAAAATTAAGTATATATATAATATATAGATTAATTTAATTAATAGAAAATAATTAATTAAAATTATATATGAAAAATCATTGGCACAAGTTGCAGTCAAATTAAACAATAAAGATAGAATAAAAAAAAAAAATTAATTCAATTATTATTACATAGAAAAAAAAAATAAAATTAGTTTTCGTTTATGTTAAATGGAATGAAATTTGCAATTTGCACAGTGGAGCAAAAAATAGAATTTCTAAAATTATATATTATATATACATATATATATATGTAAATTTTTTTTTTTAAATTATAATAATAATTACAAAAAATTGCAAATACTTTTGGTATATATAAAAAAAAAAAATTTGAATAAACAATTTATGTAAATATTTTGCATATTATTTTTCAATTTTTTTTTTGTTTTTTTTTTCATCTTCTCTACAAAGTTGCAACAATTTACGATAATAACAAGAAATCAAACATGAACAACAACAACAAGTGAATTAATGATAATGACAACAACAATAACAACAACAACAAAATGAGTTGCAACAGCAACAGTAACAACAAGTGGGAAGTCAATCAATTTTTAGATGCTCTCTCTCTCGCTCTCTTTCACTGTGTATGTGTGTGTGTGTGTCAGTCTTCATCAGTTTCTCAGCTAAGTGCAATTGCAATAATGATAATCACGCCAATTACGATCAGGCAGAGTGTGAGCAAATCGTTTGGTGTAATCAGGCCCACAGTGCAGGCGACAAGTATCTGCTCAAGTGTTGTCAAACCGCCTCGCGTTACGCCAATTGTTGTCCCCTCGCCCATTGCACCTGTCGCTGCAGTTGCTGTTGTTGTCTGCACTTCGCGCAATTCACCGAACAGCGATAACGCCTTCGTGCTTGTTGTCGGCTGTTCACTGTCGACGTTGCCGCTGGCGTTTGTGCCGACAGCATTGAGTGCCGGAAGTCCTACTCGGCGACAGCGCGTCTCAGTTTCATTCTGCTGCTGCTGCTGCTGCTCATTACGTGCCAAAGTATCCCTAATTGTCATATCATCGTTTACTTTATCGTTGTCTTCGTTGTGTTCACTTTTGTTGGCTTCGTCAAGTGTTGTCGCCGCCGTTGCCTTTGCCTCTTGCTCTACTTTCGTTTCATAATTAAGTTTCACTTCGGAAATGTTTAAATTGATTTGTGGCGTCTCATAGATAATGCTCTTTCTGCGTGTTAGCGTTACAACTGCATCGCATTCGTCCAATTCACTTTCGTTAAGTTCGTTAAGTATGCTTTCATCATCAAGTCTGGTTTCATCAAGTAAAGCTTCATCAAGTGCTTCTTCTATTAATTTTTTGTATGCCAATTCATCTTCGTCAAGTTCATTTTCATTAAATTCGAAAATATCATATTGACTTTCGTCAAGTTTGAATTTTGTATTGTCTTCTTTTAGCAGCAGTTCTTCACTTGTTACATCGTAAACTGCTTCACTTAGTGCTGCTGCTGCTGTTGTTGTTGTTGTTTCGTCAAGTTTTAATATCTCTACACTGTCTACTATTTCGGTTTCGTCAAGTTTTAATAGCTTAACGTTGTTTGCCTGCGCTGTTGTTTTGTCAAGCATTGATTTTTGTGTTTCGTCAAGTTTTTCACACTGCTCATGACTTTCGTTAAGTTCTTCTACTTTCTCTGTTGCTTTTTCTACAATTGCTGTTTGTTTTTCGTTAAGTATGGGCTGTTCTTCACGCTTCTCTACACTTTCGTTAAGTTCTGCTACTATTTTAAACTGCATTTCAAACTTTTCCTCAGTTTCCTTAACTTCTGCTACTAACTTAGACTGTTCCTCATACTGTTCCTTTGTTTCGTTAAGTTCTATATCCTCTCTCAAGCTCTCCAAGAGCTCTTCCTCTGTTGGCAATGGTGGAAAATCATCAACAACTGAATGTTCCAGTGTTCTACTCTCTGCTAAACTGTCACTTTCATCATCTGTCGAGTCTGTGGCACTTATTGAAATTTCGGATACATAATGCTCCCTAACCTCAAAGCGACTATTGTATACTGTATGCAATTCAAGTGATGCATTTGCATGACTATTGCCACCATTGCTAGCTAATGGAAAATCTGCTAAACTTGCATTACCCGAATCTGGATTTGATGATGTTTCCTCTAATGAACTTAACGAATCAAATTGTGTTGCTGGCGATGTTGTCTGCTCCTGTAATTCTTGATTTGTATCCATAATAATTTGTACTTTACTTGCATAAATACGATTAAAATTTGGTGACAATTTCAATAGAGTTTCCGTCTGTTGTTCATGTTCATGTTCATGTTCATGTTCAGTTTCCATATCCGTTTCCGGTATGGTTGCTAACTTATAATTACTATGACTACTACAATTACTAGAGCTACGCGCACTGTCAATTGCCAAACGTTGTATGCGACAATTAAGTGAATTAGCAGCTGAAACAATGCCGGATTATGATAATGTCACAGGATGTAATAATAATAATAATAATAATATTATAAATGGACAAGAACAGGGAACAGGGACAACAACCATGGTGCCAACTGATGTCACTCTCATTTGTCCCATTGCAGAGGCAAAGACCAAAATCCAAGGCAAGACGAAGATGACGACAAAGAAATTGCAGGCGCTCGATGATATTGACAAGATAATGCAGGAATGTGAACGTCAGGCGAAGCAATCGATAACAACAACAACAACAACAAGTGGCAGCAGCAACAGTAACACTGCAACATCAGCAACATCAACCGATGATCAACGCACAACAGCGCCAAGCATAAGCAGTGGCAGTTGTGGCAATGCAACAGCAACAACAGCATCATCATTTAGCTCTAGCAGCGATTGTTTAGCTAAATCATCGAGCCCATCGATTAATAATCGTCCGTTATCATCGAGTATTACATCATTTAATCCATATTCGTCAAGTGATTATATTAAATCGCAAAGTAGCGATTATCATGCACCAAGCACAGATCCAATAAAAACATTTAGCACAACATCCTATGATGTACAATCGACGGCAAATGATATGGCAACAACAACAATTAGCAGCAACAGTAACAGTAACAGCAACAGCAACAACAACACCAACTACAATAATAATAATAATAATAATGCACTATCAAGCACATTGAGCACTAGCAATCAATCAATTGTTCAATCAAGCCTTCAATCATCATTATCGTTGCCAACACCAAAATCACCATCATCATCGCCGCCCTTACAATTGACACCATTGGTGGAGCGACGTCAACATGGCGGCACACGTAGCCGTACACGTTCCTCATCGCCATCACAATATAATTCAAGTGAGGAACTTGCCGCCATTTTTGGCATTGAGGAGCAACCAAAGAAGCAGCATCAACAGCATCAACGCAAGCCAAGTACAGGTAATGGAGCTGAACCCGCTGTGCAAGCAATGCCAACAATACAAGTTGCTGCTACTAATCCCTGCTGTGCTCCCGCAACGCTCGTTCAAGCTATTGCTACTACTAATCCAAACATTTTCAATATTCCAACTGTGCCTGAGCCTCTGCCTAAGCCTGAGCATGAACCTGAAACTGTTCTTGATGTTAATGCAGCAACTTCCAATACCACAACCATCACAAACACCTCAAACATAACCTCAACCAATACTATTAATGACAGTGCGCGTAGCTCTAGTAATTGTAGTAGTCATAGTAATTATAAGTTAGCAACCATACCGGAAACGGATATGGAAACTGAACATGAACATGAACAACAGACGGAAACTCTATTGAAATTGTCACCAAATTTTAATCGTATTTATGCAAGTAAAGTACAAATTATTATGGATACAAATCAAGAATTACAGGAGCAGACAACATCGCCAGCAACACAATTTGATTCGTTAAGTTCGCTAGAGGAAACATCATCAAATCCAGATTCGGGTAATGCAAGTTTAGCAGATTTTCCATTAGCTAACAATGGTGGCAATAGTCATGCAAATGCATCGCTTGAATTGCATACAGTATACAATAGTCGCTTTGAGGTTAGGGAGCATTATGTATCCGAGATTTCGATAAGTGCCACAGACTCAACAGATGATGAAAGTGATAGCTTAGCAGAGAGTAGAACACTGGAACATTCAGTTGTTGATGATTTTCCACCATTGCCAACAGAGGAAGAGCTCTTGGAGAGCTTGAGAGAGGATATAGAACTTAACGAAACTAAGGAACAGTGTGAGGAACAGTCTAAGTTAGTAGCAGAACTTAAGGAAACTGATGAACAGTCTGAAATGCAGTTTAAAGTAGTAACAGAACTTAACGAAAGTGTAGAGAAGCGTGAGGAACAGCCAGTACTTAACGAAAAACAAACAGCAATTGTAGAAAATGCAACAGAGAAAGTAGAAGAATTTAACGAAAGTAATGAGCAGTGTGAAAAACTTGACGAAACACAAAAATCAATGCTTGACAAAACAACAGCGCAGGCAAACAACGTTGAGCTATTAAAACTTGACGAAAGAGAAATATTAGACAGTGTAGAGATATTAAAACTTGACGAAACAACAACAACAACAACAACAGCAGCAGCAGCACTAAGTGAAGCAGTTTACGATGTAACAAGTGAAGAACTGCTGCTAAAAGAAGACAATATAAAATTCAAACTTGACGAAAGTCAATTTGATATTTTCGAATTTAATGAAAATGAACTTGACGAAGATGAATTGGCATACAAAAAATTAATAGAAGAAGCACTTGATGAAGCTTTACTTGATGAAACAAGACTTGATGATGAGAGCATACTTAACGAACTTAACGAAAGTGAATTGGACGAATGCGATTCAGTTGTAACACTAACACGCAGAAAGAGCATCATCTATGAGACGCCACAAATCAATTTAAACATTTCCGAAGTGAAACTTAATTATGAAACGAAAGTAGAGCAAGAGGCAAAGGCAACGGCGACGGCGGCGACAACACTTGACGAAGCCAACAAAAGTGAACACAACGAAGACAACGATAAAGTAAACGATGATATGACAATTAGGGATACTTTGGCACGTAATGAGCAACAGCAGCAGAATGAAACTGAGACGCGCTGTCGCCGAGTAGGACTTCCGGCACTCAATGCTGTCGGCGCAAACGCCAACGCCAGCGGCAACGTCGACAGTGAACAGCCGACAACAAGCACGAAGGCGTTATCGCTGTTCGGTGAATTGCGCGAAGTGCAGACAACAGCAGCAGCGACAGGTGCAATGGTAGAGGGGACAACAATTGGCGTAACGCGAGGCGGTTTGACAACACTTGAGCAGATACTTGTCGCCTGCACTGTGGGCCTGATTACACCAAACGATTTGCTCACACTCTGCCTGATCGTAATTGGCGTGATTATCATTATTGCAATTGCACTTAGCTGAGAAACTGATGAAGACTGACACACACACACATACACAGTGAAAGAGAGCGAGAGAGAGAGAGCATCTAAAAATTGATTGACTTCCCACTTGTTGTTACTGTTGCTGTTGCAACTCATTTTGTTGTTGTTGTTATTGTCATTGTCATTAACTCACTTGTTGTTGTTCATGTTTGATTTCTTGTTATTATCGTAAATTGTTGCAACTTTGTAGAGAAGATGAAAAAAAAACAAAAAAAAATTGAAAAAAAAAATTATGCAAAATATTTACATAAATTGTTTATTCAAATTTTTTGTTTTATATACCAAAAGTATTTGCAATTTTTTGTAATTATCATTATAATTTAAAAAAAAAATTACATATATATATATATATGTATAATATATAATTTTAGAAATTCTATTTTTTGCTCCACTGTGCAAATTGCAAATTTCATTCCATTTAACATAAACGAAAACTAATTTTATTTTTTTTTCTATGTAATAATAATTGAATTAATTTTTTTTTTTACTCTATCTTTATTGTTTAATTTGACTGCAACTTGTGCCAATGATTTTTCATATATAATTTTACTTAATTATTTTCTATTAATTAAATTAATCTATATATTATATATATACTTAATTTTTTGTAATATTTAAGCTCACGATTGAACAACGAAAAAAAACAAAAAATCGATAAAAATTTATCAGAAAAAAAATTACAAAATTATTATATAAACTTTATAAATATTTACGATATTTACTAATCATCTTAAACATTCTCTTTCATAATCTCTTTGTATATTTTCAGCTCAAAATTTATTAGTTTAAGTTTATCAAGAAACAAGAAAAACAAAAATATTGTTGAAAAAAAAAAAATATATATAATGAATATTTTCCTTACATTTATTTTACGTAGAAATGAAATCTTTTGCTATAATTTTCGATATATAAATATATATAAAAAAATGTTATAATTTTAAAATACAACGAACGTAAATCTTAATATAATAATAAAAAACAACAAAAATGTTATTTAAAAAAAAGAATTAAAATCATAAAAATGTGCAAAAATTATTGTCCATATTTTAATTTTGATTTGTTTTGCCTTCATTTTGCTCTTTGTTGTCGCTTTATTTGTGTCTTTTTATTTTTTTTGATTAATTAGTTGCTATTATTTCGTATTTCTTTTTTTTTATAAGCTTTTAATTGCGCCATTTAAAAGCTAATCGGCTCCTTTTTTTCCCAATGGTTTATAGCCAAAATAGTTTAACTAATCTTATACAAAAAAAAAAAATATATATAAAAAAAAAAACAAGTTTTTTTTTCAGCCTATTCAGCATTTTATTGTCGTTTTTGTTGTTGTTGTTATTATTGTTGCTATCGATCGTTAATTTGAAAATTTTGATTTAAAAACGTAACTTAACATGAAATGTTAAATTTAACAGCACGTTACAAACGGTTTGTGTCTTAGCTAAAAAAAACATTTTTTCATTATTTTCAACATGGTTGTGATATTGAATTTATATTTGGTTTGCAACTTGCATAAAGTTAACTTTAGCGCCATCTATTGTTCGCAATGGTGCGAGCGTTATATTTGAATAACATTTTTTCTTTTTCTTCATATTATAAATATTTTCTTACAGCATAACAAAAAAAAAAACAACATGATTTATATATTTGTGCAATAAAATATTTTGAAAATTTGAAAAGTCTTTTTTCAAGCTGCTAAACTTTTTGTTGGGTTCAATGTGCTGCGTCGTCGCGTCGTGTGTCGCTGTTTGAAATCGAATTGCAATTTTCTTGTGCTGTTTACAATTTATTTTCTGTTTTTCTTTGTTGAATCTCGAATTTGACTCCTCGAAAACAGCAGACGGCAATGTAAATAGAGAGCAGGAGAGCAACAAAAAAAAAATGAAAGTCTTTGGGGCACAGTAAAAAAAAAAAAATAAAATAAATATGTTGGCAAATTCAAGAAGCAACGCAAGAAGCAGACGAAGTTGGCAGCAGCGCTGGGTTGTGTGTGTGTTTGGCATAAAAAGGACATTCAACTGCAGGTCGGTCGGCAACGACCTTTTACTTATAGCTGCCAACAACGCGTCGTCTTTAAGGCATAACAAAAGCTGTTGCCTAATTACTTGCGTCAAGCAAATAATTTTTTTTTTTCTACTTGTTTTTTTTTTAGCTTTTCTTTTTTTTGATGCTAATGAGGCATCAAATTTCGTTTGGCGTTTTGCCGCTTATAAAAATCGTGCTTAAACTTTTCTATTTACCTTTTTTTTGCGCAGTAATTTTTATTATTATTATTATTATGTTCAGCTTATGGTTTATCTGCCTCTCTCTCTCACACTCCTAATCCCTCTCTTTCCCTCTCTCTCTCTGCCTTTCTTTGCCTTTTGTGTACTAATTGAAAAATGTTTTGACTAGAAAATCAATATTTAGCCAAAAAGTCAACATTATTTTTCTCCTACTGCAACAACAAAAAGTTCATTCAACCTACAAAACATAACCTCAAAAAGGTCCAAAATGAGCCTTACTCTAACGCCCCTCCCCCCCCACTGCCACGCCTTCGACTATAGTTTCCTCTAACTGTATAGCAATAAAAATGTCACAGCTCTAATTTGTTTTGTGTCACATACTTGCACCCTTGCCACCAGCTTCATTTCCTTCCCTTCTCCTCCGTTCTGGCCTCATCCTCAAGAACTTTGCCACTTGTGGCTACCCCATGGCATGGCTACAATTCGCCTGCTGTCATAAATAAGGTTGCTCGAAAGACTCAACAACCACAACACACATACAGCCCCACACACACGGACATACTGTGAAACTTACAAGCACATACATGTTACTGCATGTCTGTTCTTGTTCGTTCTACCAATTTTGTACTAAAAAAAAAAAAAATTGTTGTTACCACCGCCCACCTTTGAAATAATCATAACTCACTTAACCCAATTTAATATGATATTTCCCTAGAAAAAATACAAACTGCAAACATTTTTTTGCCAACGAGGGCAGTTTGAAGAGTTCTTTAAATGTAACTTTACTGCAGTAGTTGAACTGACTTACAAGTTTCTAAGCTTAAACTTGCTCTGTAAATATTTAATTGCAAGAAAATTTTGCCAGCGAGGGTGGTTTTAAAAGTTCTATAAAGCTAAATGTCTTAAAGTATAGTTCAACTAGCTTTTAAGAGTTATGGCAAAAGTTTTGCTATAAATATTTAATTGCAGTGTAAATATGCCAAGCGAGGGTAGTTTCAAAAGTTCTATAAAATTCATTTTGCTGCAGTTTCATAACGGTTTTCTAAGTGTGATAGCTAAAAGCTTGACAGTCTTTGTTCAATTGTAGTAAAATTTTGCAAGCGAGGGCAGTTTGAAGAGTTCTATAATGTTAAATTTTGCTATGATTATTTCTAGGGTAACTTTAAGTTTGCCAGCTGCTGTTTATATCTTTGTCTCTTTAACTTCATGCCAGCTATAACTACTGCCTGCTGATACAGTTACAGATCAGCTTTCTATATAAATTCATAGAAATTTCTGCAATTTCAACACTTCGCTTTAATAAATTTTCTTTGCTTTTCAATGCAAAACTTTACAAACTTCATGTGCGTCCTCAAAAAAGCAAACGAAACTCACATACATTGTATGTAGGGGCGTGTCCAAGTGGGCGTTTCCGCTGTTCCGTGCCGTTGCCACAACTTGCGCCTAATTATGCAACGTAAAATCCTTTACAGTCGAGCAATGTTTCGAGTCTGTCTGTTGAGCTGTTGATAATAATTATCAACTTCAACATGACAAGCAGCAGTGGCAACAACGGCAACAGCAGCAACAGCAGCAGCAGGGGAAAGGTGCAATACAATACTACACAGTCTGCGTTGTAAACCTCAAAATGTTGCACATACGCCGCGTGTGGCAGAGTCAGAGTCACATACAAAACGTATCGCTGCGGTTTCATTTACTTGCTGCTGTTGTTGTTGTTGTTGTATCGGTTTTGCTGTTGTTGTAACAACAACGGTCAAGTGTTGGTCGCCAGTTTGGCTTTAGCTTTGGCTACTGTTGCGCCGCCGCCTCGTTTTTCTGTGGTAAACTGTGTGAATATAAACCCCAACCCTAACCTCACCACACACTCCCGCACGCAGCAAATTGAGAACATGCCTCGACACAACATTTATTTGTTGCCCCGTTCAATGTTTTCGTTTTTTTTTTGTTTCTGCGGTCGACGTAAAGTACAAAACGCGTGTAATAAAAATATTTTTGGGTTGTTTTTCTACCAACACCCTCCCCCAACCACCCCTCGCGCAATGCGCAGGTACAAACAAAATGCAAATGCAAAGCTTGTTGTTGTTGTTTTTGTTGCCGTTGCTGTTGCTTTAGGGTTTGAGACTGTGCTGAAGTTGCGGCGAATTCGTTAACATGCAGCGGCAAAGCATGCGATGCCTTGCTTGTGCTAGACAAAGACAGAGAGAGTACAAGTGAGAGCGTAGGCATTGTAAACGAAGAGAGCAATTTTGGCAAATAAAACGTAAATGTAAGTTAAAGTTTAGAAATTAATATAAAAAAAAATTTAAAAAAAAAAATGAAAAATAAAATAAATAATAAATATAAAATATGAAATACAAATAAAAAAAATTTATTTTATTTAACTGCCATTAAAAACTTTCGTGCAGTGTAAAACAAGCGAGAGCATAATAAGTTTAACTCGTGAGAGTAAAATAGAGCGAGCAGCACAGGAGCCAATAGACAAGGAGCGTAAGCGAGCAACAGTGACAGAATATGCAATGAGCACATGTGTGTGTGTGCGAGTGAGCGAGAAAGAGTAAGAGAGGGCGAGGGCGAGGGTGAGAGAGTGAACGCGTGTGAGAGCAGTTATGTTTGTTTGAGCGAATTCGCTGTTTTACGTTGAAAATACAAAGAAATAGAAAACCGGCTAAGTAATCAGCTGTTTTCTCAGGACTTGTAAAGCTGCCGTTGTCGCTGTAACCTGACTGACTGTTTGCATTGTATATATGTAACAGCAGTGTGTGTGTATGTGTGTGTGTTGCTTTCTTTGTATGCGTGCTTTTGGCCTTAGTCAAATTGGCATCTGGCGCTCAGTGCGCGCAGAGTTTTCCAGCAGCTCATAACGTGCTTGCGGATGCAGTTGTGCAAAACTGTGACAAAAGGCAACATAAGAAAACAGTTATAAAAAATACAAAAAAAAATAAAAAAAAAAATAAAACTACAAGCCAAAATTCACGTAAATTTTATGTAGTGAAAAAAAAAACTAAAAAAAAAACAAACTAAAAAGTGAAAGACATTAAAAAGAAGACAAGCAAAAAAAAAACGCTATAAAAAAAATTTTGTTAGTTCAAGTTAAAGCTAAAAGTAAAAGCGTCAAGGGGCGACAAGTGTTTTTTTTTTAAAGGTGTGTAGCAAGTTTTCTAATATGTTGTGCGTGTCTATGTGTGTGTGTGTGCGTGTGTTTATATTTTAGGCGGAAACAACAATTAAAAGTTATGGCTATGAAATGTGTAGAAACAAACAAACAATAAAAAAAAAAATAGCTAAAATATTTTTTTTTTTACTTTGACTTTGCGCTAAACGATATGCAAATATTTATATTTCTCATATGTCCTTAGGAAATTGCTCTTTGTGCGCTTCTCTCCGCAATTCTCATTGTCATGTTCAATTGACCAAAAACAAAAAAAACAAGAGAGAAAAATATTTTGTTTATTTTTTGCAATTCATTTTACTTAAGTGGCATTTACTGTGTGTGTGTGTGTGTGTGTGTCGCCACGCCTTCACTGCCCCCAAAAGGCAAGTAGCAATAGCAACAGCAGCAGCAACAGCAGCAGCAGCAGCATATTCAATGTTGTATGTTTTGTCGTCGTCTGTTGTTGTCATTGTTGTTGGCCAAGTTCAACGCACCAAAAAAAAAAGCCAACAGCAACAACTTCAAGTTCATTCTTATCCTTCAGTTGTTGCTGCTGCCGCTGCCGCTGCTGCTGCTGTTGTTGCCTTTTTTTTACAAGTGCCAGCATCTGCTGCCCAGACATAGTTCTAGACTTTTGTATTATTATTTTTATTATTATTTTCCTTCTCCTTCTGCCACTCTCTCTCTCTGTCTCTTTCATATTATTTACATTTACATTTGTAAAAATATTTCTAGAGGTTTTTCGGTAGTTGCCTCAAGTCATTTGTGGCGCAGTTCTTCTAGACTTTTGCTTTTTGACCTGCTGTCCAAGTCCAGCAACCTCCCCCCCCTTGCCACATTTGATGATTGCATTGAAAATGTTGCAACTTTTGGGTGCATGCAATGAATATAAAATGTGCCTGAAGCTTAAGCCAACAGTCTAAGTCTAAGCTCAGCTTCAGTTTCTGAGTGCATGAGTGCACTCATGAGTATAAGTATGAGTACTCATTGCCATTGCATTGTCAAGAAGTGCGTGCTGCCTGATTACATGAGCACAAACATAAACTTCAAAGTTCCAAGAACTTAAAACTAGAATTACTAAAAAAAACTACAAGAAATAACAAAAAAAATTCAAGCTGCAAAAGTTTAATGTGCAAAAGCAGAGGAAATGGAAAGGACTAGAAAAAAAAATAAGAGCTTGAAGTTTGCAGTTTCGCTTGTTTACTTAGTGAATCTTAAAGTTTTTTTTTTACATTCATTATGTCTAACACTTAGAAACTTTACTAGATTTTCAGATGTACTACAATTTTATCTATAAAATTTTGCTTTTATTATGAAAATTTTCAATTGAAATTTATGAATCTGCTGCGATTCTAAATATAAAAAAAAAATTTAGTGGACTTGAAAAACTTGAATTTGATTTTAAGAAATATTTTGCAGCTTTTTTTAAAATATCTTTAGCAAATTTTGACAAATTTTCTTCGATTTTGTTTTTTTTCAATTTTCAAAATATTATTTTGATTTTTCAAGTTTTTTCAAGATTTTTTTTTTGACTTTGTTTACAAAATTTTTCCATGTATGAGAATATTTTAAAATGGAATCTCAAAGTTTTTCTGCTTCAATTTTTGTCTACAAAATTTTGCATATATTTTGAAAATTTTTAATATGAAACAACGATTGTCAAACATTTTGTTTTTATTTTGAATTTTTTTTAAAGATTTTCTTTGACTTTGTCTATAAAAATTTTACTAGATTCTATAAATTTCTTCAAGTTTACCATAAACTTTTTTACTGAATTTTGTAGGTTTAATTTTGGTTTTATTTTTGCATTTTATTTCTAAAATTTTTATTCTATTTTTCCTATCAAATTTTTACTAGATTTTGAAAATTTTTAGTTTTTCTTACACTTTTTTTTAAAAAAAAAAAATTTAACTTTATATTAAAAATGTCTTCAAATATTTCATATAAATTTTTTTACTGAATTTTTAAAGGTTCATGTGGGTTTTTTTTTAGTTTTTTCTTAAATTTTATTAAAAATTTATTTATTGAAATTTATTATTTATTTATTGAAATTTATTATTTATTTATTAAAATTGATTATTTATTTATTAAAAATTTCTTCAATTTTTTTCTATCAAATTTTTACTTAATTTTAAAAGTTTCATGTTGATATTTTTTTAAGTTTTTTCTTGGAGTTTGTCTTAAAAATTTTTATTCTATTTTTCTTATCAAATTTTTACTAGTTTTTGAAAATTTACTGTTTTTTTTTTATTTATTTTTCTTCAAATTTCTTCAAATTTTACCTATAAAATTTTCACAGAATTTTAAAAGTTTCATGTTGATTTTTTTTTTAGTTTTTTCTTGAAATTTATTTATTTATTTAAAATTTATTTATTAAAAATTTCTTCAAATTTTTTCTATCAAATTTTTACTGAATCTTAAAAGTTTCATGTTGGTTTTTTTTTTTCTTTGACTTTGTCTAAAAAATTTTGCGCAATTTCAAATATTGAAAAAATTTTTTTTTAAATTTTTTTCTTTGTATAAAAATATTTCAATTCTTTTTTATTTATTTTATTTATGTTTTTTTTTTGCAAAATTCTTTTGTAATCTTTTGATTTCTTTTACTATTTCATATACAATAAAATGTCAGTTGAATTTTCTTATTAGTTTCCTCATCATACA
>JBAMBR010005128.1:0-24628 GCA_037044475.1 Zaprionus obscuricornis | reverse complement strand
GTTCACATTCAAGCTCACTGTAAGCCAACCGCTTAGCATACAAAAGCAATTACGAATCGTTGTCAGTTTTTCATGCCCTGGTATATGTGATCTATGCACATACATATACATATATATATATATGTTCATATATTTATATTATTTTGTTTTTGTTATCAATATCTGTAACTAAAATTTCCTAAAAAAAAAAACAAAAAACAAATTCTAGGGGACACAATGTGAAGTGAAATTGGCTTGAGCCAATCAATATGTGAGTGCGTAAAAATAAAAGAAAAAAAGAAAAAACAAAAATAAATAAGGAAAAGCACTTTCCGCTGCCTTTAGCATCAGTCGAGCTACTACATACACACATACTCGTATATCTACATGTATTTCGTAATCGTTTTTGCCTTAAGCAAAAGTCTAAAACAGAAAAGTTATCTATAAAAAAAAAAGAAACAAAAAATTTAAAGATATTTTCTTTTAGACAACTGCAAATTTAAAACAGTTTCAATATTTCAAGTCATAAATATAAAATGAAAAAAAAATAGTTAAGAAAACGAAAAACTGCTAAACAATTGCACAAACTACAATTAAAACAAAAACTTTTTCATAAATTTCAACTCAAAATAAATCTTTGTTTAAATACTAGCTTTGAAAATAGTTTTATAGTCTATTGTTCATGGTTTATAGTTTTCACAAAAGCTTAAAAACAAACCAAAAAAAAATAATAATAATAATTGAACAAAGCATTAAATCCGATTTTTTTTTCTAGTATTTTCAATTGAAAAAAAAAAAAAAAAAATTTAAGCCTTGCTTGTGATTCTGTATTGCCAAAAATAATAAATATCTAAGAGAGAAAGAAAGAAAAATGTTGAAATTGTTTTTGTTGCGATTGAACTTTTGATCACATTTTGTTTTATAAAATCAAAAAAAAAAAAACTATATATAAAAAAAAAATAAAAGTCAAAAGAAATGCGAAGGTCATGTCAAAATTGTTTGTAGTTCAAGCTCAATGTTAGCCAAAAAAAAAAAAAAGGAAGCTGTCAGCTTCACAATTGAATTAGAATACAGATTGCAAAAGGGATTTGGGGGCCAACAGCAAAAACATATGTATGTAAATATATTTATGCTACTTTTCATTTATTTTTTTACTTCATTTAGTTGCCAGCAAAAGCTTGGAATTTTCGCTATGCAAAATGAGAGCAAAAAAAAAAAAAATAAATAAATATGCAAATGCTTAGAGAAATAAAAGGTAAAACTATGTATGAGTATGTCTGTGTCTGTGTGTGTGTGTATGTATATCTATGTGTATTGTGCCTGTTGTCAGATGACAACTTGACATGCATAACAAAAATGAGCAGCATAAAATTTGTAGCAAAATTGAAATTCGGTAAAAAGCAACAACAACAAGAAACACTTTTGACCTTGCTTTGCTTTGCTCATTTTTGCGGTCTTTCAATTCCAATTTCATTTCGTTCGTGATCTAAATGCTTGACAAGTTTCAATTTGTTTTTTTTTTTTGTCTTGTGGTCGCATCAATTTAAATGCTTTACGTTAATGCTTCAACCCACTGTGCGCAACACTTTTGTCCCCAAATTGTAGACAAAAATTGTTCTACATTCTGCATCATTTTGCATTGCATAGAATCAAGAAAGAATGTGTATGTGAAAATCGCAAAAACATTTGCAACAATGCAACACAAAAGCAACAAAATCACGTCATCTGATGCTTAATGATGAGCACATGTGCAGAGCAAATTTCGAATGTGCTGAGAAAGTTAATGATTATATGTCTGTCTGTCTGTCTGTGGCTGTGAGTGTGTGTGAGCTGCATTTGAAATTGCAGCAATTGCAAAATGCATTTTTAGACACTTAAACAATGCTTAAAGTCTTTGAGCTTATTTCATGTTGCAAACTAATTAAGTTACAAAAAAATATAAATTAAATATATAAAAAATTAATATAAAGAAAATGCTGCAAAAATATATATTAAATTTTTCTTTATTTATTTTGAAATTCAAGTTGAATAAATATACAAGTTTTATTTACCATAAAGTTCTTTGGCTTGCAGCTCTTTAATTTATTTTAACTCTTCAACTGCTTAGAATTCTTTTTAAGAATTCATCAACCGGATTAAGAAACCATAAAAAAGTAACTGAAAACTGCAAGCCAAAGAACTTTATGGTAAATAAAACTTGTATATTTATTCAACTTGAATTTCAAAATAAATAAAGAAAAATTTAATATTTTTTTGCAGCATTTTCTTTATATTAATATTTTATATATTTAATTTAATTTTTTTGTAACTTAATTAGTTTGCAACATGAAATAAGCTCAAAGACTTTAAGCATTGTTTAAGTGTCTAAAAATGCATTTTGCAATTGCTGCAATTTCAAATGCAGCTCACACACACTCACAGCCACAGACAGACAGACATATAATCATTAACTTTCTCAGCACATTCGAAATTTGCTCTGCACATGTGCTCATCATTAAGCATCAGATGACGTGATTTTGTTGCTTTTGTGTTGCATTGTTGCAAATGTTTTTACGATTTTCACATACACATTCTTGCTTGATTCTATGCAATGCAAAATCATGCAGAATGTAGAACAATTTTTGTCTACAATTTGGGGACAAAAGTGTTGCGCACAGTGGGTTGAAGCATTAACGTAAAGCATTTAAATTGATGCGACCACAAGACAAAAAAAAAAACAAATTGAAACTTGTCAAGCATTTAGATCACGAACGAAATGAAATTGGAATTGAAAGACCGCAAAAATGAGCAAAGCAAAGCAAGGTCAAAAGTGTTTGTTGTTGCTTTTTAACGAATTTCAATTTTGCTACAAATTTTATGCTGCTCATTTTTGTTATGCATGTCAAGTTGTCATCTGACAACAGGCACAATACACATAGATATACATACACACACACACACAGACAAACATACTCATACATAGTTTTACCTATTATTTCTCTAAGCATTTGCATATTTATTTATTTTATTTTTTTTTTTGCTCTCATTTTGCATAGCGAAAATTTCAAGCTTTTGCTGGCAACTAAATGAAGTAAAAATAAATGAAAAGTAGCATAAATATATTTACATACATATGTTTTTGCTGTTGGCCCCCAAATCCCTTTTGCAATCTGTATTCTAATTCAATTGTGAAGCTGACAGCTTTTTTTTTTTTGGCTAACATTGAGCTTGAACTACAAACAATTTTGACATGACCTTCGCATTTCTTTTGACTTTTATTTTTTTTTTATATATAGTATTTAATTATCTCAAAATATGCGTAGCACATTTGGTCAATAGAACGCCTGCTGGTCTGCTGCTATGTTGCAATCAACTGACATGCCACGCCCATACTGAAATGTGTAGGCAATAATGAAAGTGCTGACAATGTGAACCTGGGCTAAAGCCCCAAAAATTGCTTTGTGCACCTTGTCAGTGGAGGAAAGGGAAACGCTACTGTCTAACGTTGGCAACATACCAATCGCAAAACCCTTCACCGCGCTGCACTGACAGGCGACATCCCTGCAAGCCTGCAGTTGCAGTTGTTGAACAGGCGAACTGGCAGAGCAGCCTAGCCGACTGGTAGACTGGCAGACTGGCAGGCAAAAGCTTCCGTGCATGGAATTTAAAATGGCTGACACAACCAGGCAAAGTCATCTTTCATTCAGCACATACTAGATGATGATGATGATGATGAAGAGCAAGTGCACAGCGCAGTGTGAGCTATGTGCATGACGGCAGTGGTAATCGCCTACAGCAATTTTGACCTGCATTTGCTCATTAACCTTTCTCCTTTTTTTTTTTCTCATGTGAAATATTTCACAAAAACAATTTCGTGCACAACGGCAAAACGATTAAAAATGAGCACAAAAGAGAATTTTGGGCCCATGACTTGATTATAGATCAAATTAAGATATTTTAAATTGCATACGAAATGAGTTTTAGTCTAGTTACAGTTCAAGCTCAGGCTAAGTGACACAGCATTGAAAGTTTTTAAAAATTTTTAAAAATTTTCATAACTTAAATTTTGTAATAATAATTTTGCCACGTGTTGTATGCTGCAGCAACATGACAGTTAAGCAACATGTTGCGCATATTTTTTGGCGCTCTTTTATCTCTTTCTCTCTTTCTCTCACTCTCTCTCTGTTTCAGTGTTAGATAAAACTCTCACAATTCTCTAGTTTATCTTGATAAGCTGACAACAAACAACAAAAATGTTCAAAATTGCTATAAAAAAAATCAAAATTGCGTCTCGGTTGAAAAGGACAACAACGAAAACATATCATCAGTTGCTTCTTGGGCATGGCATCGATTCAAGCCAAGACTCGGATAAAGGCAACCTTCAGCTTAAATTTCCCCAAAAGCTAACAAATTGTCGATTGACGTAAATTTTACATTTGAAAATCGCTTGAAGCAATTTTATGAATTTTTGGTTTTTTTTATAACTTATAACGGCAATTAAAATTGTTTATGAGCTGGAAATTTCTTAGCAAAAAATTATATGAAATTTTACAAAAAAAAAAAAAAAATTAATATTAGACTTTTAAATATTATACATAAATTCCAAGCTCTACTAACTTTGAGTGACTTGCTGTTCTTTTTGTTAGAAAAATAATACCAATAAATATTTTTTGTTATTTTTTTTTTTTTTTTATTTATAACACAAAATGTGATCAAAAGTTCAATCGCAACAAAAACAATTTCAACATTTTTCTCTCTCTCTTAGATATTTATTATTTTTGGCAATACAGAATCACAAGCAAGGCTTAAATTTTTTTTTTTTTTTTTTTCAATTGAAAATACTAGAAAAAAAAATCGGATTTAATGCTTTGTTCAATTATTATTATTATTTTTTTTTGGTTTGTTTTTAAGCTTTTGTGAAAACTATAAACCATGAACAATAGACTATAAAACTATTTTCAAAGCTAGTATTTAAACAAAGATTTATTTTGAGTTGAAATTTATGAAAAAGTTTTTGTTTTAATTGTAGTTTGTGCAATTGTTTAGCAGTTTTTCGTTTTCTTAACTATTTTTTTTTCATTTTATATTTATGACTTGAAATATTGAAACTGTTTTAAATTTGCAGTTGTCTAAAAGAAAATATCTTTAACATTTTTTGTTTATTTTTTTTTTATAGATAACTTTTCTGTTTTAGACTTTTGCTTAAGGCAAAAACGATTACGAAATACATGTCGATATATGTGTGTATGTAGTAGCTCGAGTGATGCTAAAGGCAGCGGAAAGTGCTTTTCCTTATTTATTTTTGTTTTTTATTTTCTTCTTTTATTTTTACGCACTCACATATTGATTGGCTCAAGCCAATTTCACTTCACTTTGTGTCCCCTAGAATTTGTTTTTTTATTTATTTTTTTTTTTTTTAGGAAATTTTAGTTACAGATATTGATAACAAAAACAAAATAATATAAATATATGAACATATATGTATATATGTATATGCATGTGTGTAGACGTCAGCAACGTTCCCAGGGGCATGAAAAACTGACAACGATTCGTAATTGCTTTTGTATGCTAAGCGGTTGGCTTACAGTGAGCTTGAATGTGAACATTGGCGACGCTGAGACAATGGCAATAGCAATGAAAACATTTGAGTGGCATTGTTCATGTTATTATTGTGTGGATACGTTTTTGTGGTTATGTGGTGCATAAGAATAAAGCAAGCAACGTTTTGGGGATTGGCTCAAGTTTGCGTTTATGAAAACCAAGTAGAACTAACGACTGCTGAATACTCAGTGTTGAAAGTTGAGAAAAAAATGTTGTTAGCACAGCATACCCGAGCTTAGACTGTTGCTGTTGCAGCAGTGTGTAGAGGAAGCATGAAATTACCACTAAAAGGAAGTTCCACCATAACACACACACACACACACACATGCGTTGTAAACTCACAAAAGCGTGGCAAAAAAAAAAGAAGAGAGAAATGTATGAAATTATGAGACTGCGGTAAAATAAATTTTAAAGAATAAAAATTTAAATAATGAGCGACGCGTCGCTTTTACCATAACCCACAAAAAAAAAAAATAAATAAATAAATAAAAAAAAATAATGTTGAGTGGAGTGTATAAAATACGAGTATAATATGTTAACACACGTGTGTAAACGTGGCTGAGTGTTTGTGTGATTAAGCATGTATTTGTATGCGTTTTGTGGAGGCATTAAAATTTACAACATACTTCAACGAGTGAGAGAGTGAAAAGAGAGTGAGAGAGAGAGAGAGAGAGTGTGTCTGTGTGTGAGTGAAAAAAACAAACATTTTAACAATTTATCAATTTCCTAATGGGAAATAAAGTGGAAATTATATTAAAAACCAAAAACGTTAACCCTTCAAATTTTATAAAAAAAAAAATAAGGTTCGATGCGCGATGGAAACATTAAATGCTGAGTGCCGGGTATATAAAAGTTGTTCCACTTTAATGTGTTTAAAGAGTTTTGGTTTTGTTTTGCTGCGGATTAATCGATTATTTAAATGATTTATTATTTATTAATATATAGAAATAATTGTATTGTTCTCACGTTCATTCAAGCATACTTTATCTATTATCTATTATCTATTATCTAATATCTAATATTTGTTATCTACAGTCTTATGATATTTGTTGATACTTTTATTTTTCATCTGCAGTGAAAATGTTTTACAGGACAAACGAAAGCAAGTGGAAATTGTACGTGATAAAAATGAGGAAAAACTCAAAATAACAAATAAACACGAAACACATATTAGATATATATATATATATATATATGTGTATATATATATATATGTATGTGTGTGTGTGTCTGTGTGTGTCTGTGTGTGTGGGTTGTATACTCATGCGTTGGCTATAGTCATATGAAAGGAAATAAGATATATAAGATATGCGATTGGCGATTTGTTGAATTGTCGAATTGTCAGACAAAATGTACAAAAATTTCTCAATTGATTTTTATTCGTAGCGCGTCTTGTGGCCAAATAGATGACATGTCTATAAGAATATATATATATATACTATATATATTATATGTATATAGAGAAAACGTGTTTGTTTTCATTGATGTCTATGGCTTAAATTATTGAAGAGCATGTCGAACAAAATGTTTGATTACAATTGAAGCTATAAGAATTGAAAGCATATATTAACTAAAATATACAACACAGACTTTAACTTGATTTCATATTTATTATCTTCTTAACATAAAGTATTCATAGTCAACGAAAAGTTATTAAATTTTTTGTTTTTTATTGTTAATTTAATAACATTTTTGGAAAGATCATTCTGGGCAAACACTTGCAACAACTATAAAATTTACAGTGTCCTTACAGTGTCTACTGACACCATGAATAATTTCAATGTTTCACAGACACACAAAATATATATTCTTTTTTTTATTATTATATTCTTGGCCGCAAATTGTCAGCATATTATGTAAATTTTATTATGCTGCCGCAATTAAAGTTTTCAGTTTTCATTTGTTGAGCATGGGTTGGGGTTGGGGGCATACCAATAATTGTGAGTGAATTTTAAATTTGATTTACAATTGTGTTGAATAATTGCATTTGCATTACATTTAAATGATATTCTCTTAAATTTCAATGCATTGTTATTCTTATTCTTATACTTGTTATGCATTTTGAAAATTTGTTTACAAATAAATATTGTATAATGTGCAAAATATTATTGTTAAATTATTTTCCAAGTGAGTAAACGCAAACAAAGCATGAAAACAGACACAAAAAAAAAAACAAAGCAGAAAAGAGCAAAACAACTAAATAACTTTCGTCGCTGTGTGTTTAGCTTTCTTTTTATTTCAAGTTTTCAGTTTGTTACAAGAGTTGACATTCTTTAGAGACCACAGAGAGAGAGAGAGAGAGAGAGCTAACAAATGGCAAGTGTTTTTTTATTTTCATTATATTTTTTAACTGAAGAAAAATGTTGAAATAACAATGAAACGCAAATGCATCAACAAATGAAGTAAAACTGACCTAAAGATTACTATGTTCACTTAATATAAGAAAATGTTATCAAAGAAATATTTAAAATGCTACAAAAAAAAAAAACAGAACTTTCAAAGTTGCCATGACAGATTTCTCATCATCAGTTAAAAGATTCTAAGCAAAGAGTAAGAAAGAGCTAGAGAGAGAGAGAGAGAGAGAGAGTGAGAGAGCAAAGAAAATGCGTTGCACATTTATGAATAATTCAACAGTGCCAACACTTCCTTTGGCAACACATACTTCAAGCCTTACAGCCTTTATCTCTTTCTCTCTCTTACGTTTTTTTCTGTCACTTTCTAACAGTTTCTGCGATTTGTCAAAAAAAAAATTGTCAGATTGACATTGTCAATGGCAACACGTGTAACTGCTGTCCTCTTGTTGTCGCCCTGCTATAACCAGATTCTGACATGTGTAGATGAAACTTTCTCACAAAAATTAGCTATTGGAATTTATTCATGTTTATTGATCGACATACGTGAAATATTTCTACTGTGTCTGTATGTGTGTGTCTGTGTGTGTCAGGCATGCTTATGCATGTTTTTCTTTAATATATGTATATTTACTGTAGTCAATTTTCAATGTACACATTTAATATAAACTTTAAGAGTTCTAAATGGATTACTTTATTTTTTACTGAGGGCCAACATCAAGTCAACGCAAAGTTGGTCAAGTGACAGCTGAAAAAATTACTCAAATTCATAATTATCGTTGGAGTATACGAGGTCCTTGCTAACAGCGTCCTTTCTCCGTGTCCAGCTGTGACATACTGCTATGTTTTTTTTTTTTTTTTTTTTTTTTTTTATTAGTGTATATATATACCATATATATATTATTATTGGTTCTCTTGCGTCTGTCGCATTTCTGTGAAAAAACAATTTATTTCTTACGTCACTTTGCTGCGCGCTTTAATTAAAAAAAATTTATCTTGAACTTTCTTCATATTTCATAACATTTTTATGCTCGCCATTTCATACACTTTGCAGAGGGATATATTAATTTTAACTAACAACTTGCAACATATAGTAGTTGACGTAGATCAGTTTCAGTAGATTTGGCGTATATGTCTGACTGTCTGTCTGTCTTACTATAAATCTGTGCATAATTCTTATATAGAAATTTGTTAAGAAATTATTTTTATTTATTTATTATTTTTATTTATTATTATTATTTTATTTTATTTATTTATTATTTTTATTTTTTTTTTTTTATTATTATTTATTATTTATTTTTTATTATTTATTATTTTTATTATTTTTATTTATTTTTTTATTTATTAAATAATGAGAGAAAATTGCTAGTCAACAATTATTTTAACTAAAAATATTGAAATTTAGCAATTTCAAAATACATTGCGTCATAAATTTTATAAAAAAAATCATTATCAGTTGCAAAATATTTATTATACCCCCGGCAATAGAGCAAGAAAGAGAGAGAGAGAGACAGAACGAAAGATATTCGAAAATTTTTTGTTCAATAAATGTATGGTTTTTGATAAGCTAAGGCTTAGTTTTTTATAATGTGGCGCTCAGTAAACATTGTGTTGGCGCTGTTGCTTTTAAGCTTTTTTGTTACTGGGCAAATAGCTGACGAGAATTTCAGTTAGTCTACAAATATTTATTTATAAATATAAATATTATTTTTATAATTATTTTTAGCATATAGTAAAAAAATATATTTATTTTGATTTACATTTTTTTTTATCAAATATTTTTGATAAAATTAAATGCTAAATATTTATATAAATAAATCTTTCAATATATATTCAACTTTTGCAGATGCAGAGACGAGCATAAAAACTTTTAAAATTAATTTAGATTCTTATGCAGCGAAGTTGACGAATGAAATTGAAATATTAACCTCAGCAACAGAAGATCAATTAATTGAGTTAAATAAAGCTGTGAATACAACATTAACTAAGATCCAGCAACATTTGGAAGATCGAACATTTGATCCATATGCCAATGATAATATAAAGTTCGTAGAGAATGAGGTTAGTTTATGTCCGAGGTATTTGGATGTAGAGGCCCGAATAACTGCCATATACACTAGAAATTATATAATTTTTCTGAGAATAATTATGTAAGCTAACTATTTTTATTTTAGATAACGGAGACTGTAAAACCCAATGTACCAGAGAATATTACAGATTGCGGCTATAGGTATGAAATTGGTGTTAGTCCAAGAAGCGGAGGATCACAAGCAACACAAGCTATATTAGGTGAATTTCCTTGGATGATATTATTACTTTTGAAAACATTTAGTTCCAATTCACATCTACTAAAAAATATTGGAGGCGGTGCTCTATTAGCACCAAATGTTGTACTCACTGCAGCCCATAAAGTATGTAATATATCAAAAACAAAATTAATTGTAAGAGCCGGTGATTGGGATCGAACAACTACAACTTCAAATGAACTATTTAAGCATCAGGATCTTAATATACAACAAATAATTTTACATGAAGATTATCCTATAAGTGGCATGAGTAACAATATTGCACTTCTTATATTGAAGGGATCATTTCAAATGTTACCACATATTTCACCAATATGTTTGCCACCGCCAGAGTTAACATACGATCAGTCAGAATGCATTGTTACAGGCTGGGGTAAATATGCTCAAAATTATATAAATAGTCAGGATGCAAATGTTCTAAAAGAAATAAGTTTGAAAATTGTGCCACAAAGTAAATGCGTTGAAATCTTTGAACATTTCAATACTACGTTGCATTCAAGTTACATGTGCGCTGGTGGTGAAGAGAATGTTGATGCTTGTACTGGAGATGGTGGTTCTCCTCTAGTATGTCCTATTAATGGCATTAATAGCCAACGTTATTATCAAGCTGGCATTGTTGCTATGGGATATAAATGTGGCCTTAAGAATATACCGGGAATTTATACAAATGTTGCATACTTTGTATCATGGATCTCACGAGAACTTAACAAGCTGGGGATTAATCCTAAATATTATACTGCTTAAGATGATATTTATTTATTTTTATGTTTCTAAATTTATATAGTAATTGTATATTTGCTAAAAATCACATTCAGAGTTAGGAGCAAGAAGAAGAGAAAAAAAAAATCCCAGCGATAAGAAATACTATAGAAATACTAAGAAATAATTAATCAAAATTAATCACATTCAAAGTTAGGAACATGAAAAAGAAAAAAAATCCCCGCGATAAGAAATACTATGAACCATTGAATGTTTAATCTACATTATATGAATAAATACTATTTATATATGAATCATGTTTTACTCTGTTAAGATTTTTATACCCTGTACCCCTAGTCGAGCTGTTTTATTGATTTTTCTTATTTGTGTTTTAATTTGTTGCGCTGAAAATATTTAATGGAATAAATGATTATATATCAAAACTGATCCATGCATAATCCATGCAATTCCAAACATTTAGCTAGCATCCTGAAGAAAACCGGGATGATTATAATATATTTATTATATTTATATATATTTATTATATATTTATTATATAGTATAAGCTTTCCGAGAACCCAGCAAAATAAAAAAACTCTTTTACTTTTTAATATTTTTTTTATATATTTATTATCCAAAGATATGGAGTATATCCGTGCGACTTTTCTTATTTGTTTTTTTTTTTTTTTTTTTTTGGGAAAAATTTAAAATTATAACTAAAAACTATGTAGAATTATTTTCGTTATGCTGTGACAGACCTTGGCAGCTGTATAATAAAAAAAAGTTCAATTTACATCCGATCATTCATAAAATATTTTCGATCTGTTTAAAATTTACAAAATTATCATAACATAAGCGGAATTTATATATTAGAAACTATGTATAATTATTTTCGTTATGCTGTGACAGATCTTGTTAGCTATATAATAAAATAATTCAAGTTCAAGTTTCAACTAGAAAGCTTAACAATAAAAAAAAAGTTCAATTAATATCCGTTTATTCATAAGACAGCTGCGATCTGTCTAAAATTTAAAAAATTACCAAAAAACATAAGTAGAATTTTTAAAGCCTAAAACTCTTGTGTTTGAAAGCATCTTGGAAATGTTTGTTTAAGTAAAAGTCTATAAAATGTTTATAAAATATTTTTGTGTTGCGCCTATTTGCTTCATAGACATTCTTTTCATAGACATCATTCTATGACTTTGACTCAATTCTTCTACTTAGCTTACAGCAGGCAGCCACTGCCAATTTGCCTGAAAAATATGCAAACACTCAAAATCCTTTGCATGCCTTTTGTCCGACATTCTCTTTCATAGCAAACACTTTGTATGGCAACAGGCAGCAGTAGAAGTTTTGTACAAATTTGTGAATATGAGAAATTTTAGTTGAGTTCCAACTTTGAGTGTAATATGTTCACTGAGCAGTTGATTTAATGAGTTATATGTATATATGGATTTCAAGTTGGATAATCAGAATAATACTAGTTTGTGCATTGAGTTGCATCGATTTAGTTTTGATTTTGGTATATTGGTATTTTGGTATTTTTCTTTTTTTTTTTTGCCTTACTTAATGGGACTTGGGACTTTTAACTTAGACTTTGCCTTGACACATAATGCAAATGTTTGTTCTTTCCTTACTAGCCAAAGTCTTACAATGTAGTCATCGTACTTTTTGCCTGCTGCCTGTTTCCATTTTGGCAACCAGGTCAAGTGAAAAGCTCCACAACTTTTCCATTTTCGCACAACATTACAAAGTACACACAAACACATACACACGAATACGACTGACGCTCAAACAAGTAAGTCACAAAGAACACTCCAACAACATTGGAGAAAGGAAAAACTCTGACCCGATTTTCTTTATTTTTCTTGTTTGTTGTTGCTGTTGTTGTTGCTGCTGTGTTTTTTTTTTCTACTGTTTTCCTCTGTGGCTCAGAAAAGCGGCTCACCGCCACTCGGACACGTTTTGATGGTGCCATAGTCAAGATTTATGTATTGTAACGTTATATGACTTCCGTCCTATCGCCCTAAACATTTCATCCAAAACATTCTCAATGTACACATATACATATGCATGTACATATTATATATATAAAAACTATGTTAATATATTAGGAAATTTATACCGAATTATTTATTTAATTTGCCATCGCTGCAATTTGATATTTTGACAAATGTTGAGCAATTAATTTGCACATACAGTTAACAGAACTGAACTGTGACCTCAAGAGTCGTCTGTCACTATGGATTTAGCTCTGCCAAGAAAAAGGTGCACACAGCACAGCATAGCACTAACATGATATGTTTTTTTTTTTCTGGTGTTCCTATATTGGATTCTGTGGGATTCTGGTCACGGGAAATTCAAGTTAAACGCTTCTCATTTATTTTAACGCATTGCGTATATCGGTAAGTTTTGGTTCAAGACATCACAGTGTAACTGAGCAAGTTATATGGGCTTATGTTAAGCTTATACTCGACTCTGTGATACCCTGTAAGCAAATATTAATATACTATAATAATATACCATGTGTAAATTTTAGTTGCTGAGTATTTAAACGTTTTGGCCTCTTTTTTAGTAGTAACGTATAAAATATATATATATCGGATAAGGTGCAGCTAACAAAAGTAGAGAAAAGAAATGAGAAAAGAATAGAAATAGCAAAAGGAAAAAGGAAAAAAGAAAAAAGAAAAAGGGCAAAAATAATCTTTAGCGTAGCCAATGGCAAAGTGGCAAACAAATGTCGTTGCTGTCGATGCTGCGCCCTCCCGTTGGGATTAGCGTTATGGGTAGCAAATGCTTTTCATTGATCCCGGCGACAAAAATTCTAGCACACAATATTGTCGCGCAGCTATGGTAAATTTCATTTTTACTCACAATATGCAAACGTTTCAATTTCTTCAACGATTATTTCAATATTATTAAAGTGTGCGATAACTAACAGCTGAAACTCTTGAATAAATCTATGTATGTTTTTTTTTCATTTATCAAACTAATATTTTTCCTTTGATTTTAACAGCTTTTGTTTTCATATGAGATTTTTCTATTTTTTTTTTTTTTTACGTTTTTTATGTTGACATTTATTTTTCACTATAAATCATTTTATTTTTTTTTACTATTTGCATTTCCTTTTCAACTTTTCATTTTCATTTCTAATAAAGAAAAAAAAAAAAATACCATGGGGAGAAATTAGAACAATCAAGCAATGTCCCGATGCGCAGCTACATTTTTCCCCTTCTGGCAATCAAAGCAAAAGAGTTTTCAGCTCCATTATCCCCCAGTGTTAACATCTCCAATTCCATGTGAAATTCGATTTTGTGCTTATTTCAATTAGCAAAAAGGGAAAATTAGATGCGCGTGTTGAGCTTTAAGTATTTGTCTTTTAGCTAAATTAAAGACTTTAGTTACGTAATCAAATATAATTTTATTTTATGAACAAAATTGATTACATAACAGAGACTGAAATCTGATTCGCTCTCTCTCTCTCTTTTGTCTCTCTCTCTCTGTGTATGTGTTAACTTTATGTAGAAAACAAGTTGTTTTCGCGACAATTCGTATTTTTATGACTCACAAAAATTAACTAACATTTTTGCCAAGTGCTTTGTAGAAAATTTTCCCATTTATATGTACATACATAATACGGCCAAAAAAATTTAGTTGGCTTAAATTATACTCTATACTTTATGGACAAAACTATAAAATTATTTTTATTATCATATGTAAGCTTACGCTATGCCTTTGTATACTTATATATATCTGAGTTTCACTGTAATACATACAAAAATTTAACTAGCAGTGCATCGAGTGGCTGCTGCTTCTGCTGCTGTTGCTGCTGCTGCTGCAAGAGAGCAGAGATGGCATTAAACTAATCCAATAACCTGCACTTGCACATCTTAATGAGCCATTTTATTTGCTTCGTGGCTGCACTTGCTCACGTCCGGGTGTCCCTAGATGTCCTCGTGTCCTTATATCCTTGCTTCCCATAGTGCTGATATTCTCGCTCGTCCTGTCGTTTGGGATGCTCTGATGCAACAGCAGCCGGAGCAGCAGCCAGAGCAGCAACAAGGCAAACTTTTGCAAATGCCGCTTCCGACTGGCAAAAGTTACATTTAATGAAGCGTTTAAGCTCTGGCTGAACAACTAGCGTCGACATCCTGTGGATGCATGGATTTTACTTGCCTTGCCTTGAAGCCTTGAACCTTGTTAGCTTAAATTTCGCATGTCGCGCAATTAGGCGAAAGTTAAATTGCTTGTCATAAATATAAAATTTTACGAAAATTGACTACACTCGACTCGAAATTTATGCGTTTAACCAAAAATACAAGTATACTATATATATATATATATATCTACTATATACTATATACTATATATATATATTATATCTTTTGCTTGTAATTGTTGTATATATTTTAAGCGGCTTTGAATTTAAATTGCACATTTAAGTGTCGACATCGGTTTTGGCAACAACTCCTTGAGTTGTAAAAAAAAGGCCAAAAAAAAAATAAAAATAAAAAAAAAACGCTGAGCCATAAAGATTATAAAAAGTCGTAAAAAGCAGAGTAGGAATATGATAGTCGGCTCAGCGAACTGCAGACTTATGCGTACTCAGCGTCAGCGTTGGCAAACTCAGCACTGCCACTTTTTGACATTTTACTCTTATTATTCTTCACTCTCTCTCTCTCTCTCTCTCTTTTCTCTCTCTGTCTACCATCGGCATGCTGAGATGAGCGCGCGAGAGTTCCATTATCTTCAAGCCTAACCCCACTGCGCTCACTTGCTGTTAAGATTTACAAAATTTGCGCCGCCAGCGCAACATTTTGTCATATTTTACAGTTAAGTCGCACACAAAGCGAAAGAGAGAACAGTTTACCTCATCATATACAGCAAATTGCTAGCAATTCACACACACACACAACCAGGAAAAACCAGGAAAAAAAAAGCTAGACTGTAACCAAGTCTTTCCGGTTCTATACAGCAACAACTTGCATAAAATATGAAATTAAAAAATTGCTCACCGAAAAATGTCAAAAATGCATAGCAAAAAAAAAAAAAATAAAAAAAAAATGTAGAAAAGTTCTTCAAGCGGTGTCATCACTGTAGCTGACTAAAACTCGACTTGTGGCGACTCAACTTGACTTTATGCGGCGTCTGGTGTATGGCATGTGGCATGTTGCATGCGGGCATGAGAAAGCTTCTAGCATTGTAGTTGAAGTAACACCTGCTTCTGTGTTATGTTGAAGTTTTAACTTAATTTGTGCAACATGCCTCAACATTTGCAACATAAAGGTAGCTGACAATTTTGCTACTTGCTCTGACAAAAATAACAATGCATAGTGTGAGATAAGTTTATGAAAGTCATAGTTAAAGAGATTGCATTTAAATGTTTCTTCTACACACTCGTTAAATCAAAAGCAAATGCAAATGCAAATATAATTTTATATACATTTTGCACTTGCTAAATCTAGGAAATGAAAATATTTGAACATTTAACTTTGAACTTATATGAGTTTTACATATGGCAGAGTTTATAATTGTAGTTGTGAGTATGTGTGTGTGTGTGTAACTGAAGTTAATGCTGCATAAAAGTAGATACCACAAAAATAACTCAACCTATAATCACACACATACACACATACATACATATATATGTATATAGCTTCCGTCCAGGTTGCTTCCTTCTCAATCTACACTGATTTAAAACTAATGGTATAAGCTGCTTATGCCTGTAGCGTGTAGTTTGCTCTTACTTTTAACCCACTCGGCAAACAGGAACGTTTTTTAGGATTAAAGCGGCTTTATTCTACCATATACTCTCTACAATTCATATACAAAGTCTGGCTATGCGCGCACTCAAATCTTTCGCATCTGTTGTTTGGCTTTTTAATCTGCTGTTAGTCAAGTATTTTATATTAATTTTTTAATTTCTTTTGAAATTTTTTGTTTTTTTTTTTCAAGCTCTTTAATTTTTTTATATGTTTATTTTATATACAGCATACCCCACTTGTTATAAGTATATAGGGTATATATGTAGCTAGCTACTTTCAATATTTGCACTATTTTGTTAGAGCAAAATCCGTTGGGCATATAGAAAGAGTGAGTGCGAGAGACTGAGACAGAGAGAGAGAGAGAGAGGTAGGTAGAGAGATAACGCTACTTGCATTTATAAATATGTTGCCTGGACTTAAGCGTCTGGCTCTTTTCCGATAGAACTTTTTTTTCACATTATTTTTTTTTTCTTATTGAAAAACAAAAATTTTGGAAAATCAAATTCAGGCAATTAGCAGGTTGTTTTCATCTTAAAGTATTGGTTAGTTCCGGGTTCCGCACGAGACCGATTTGATGGTTTTAACGGCCAGAGTGTTTGTAAGTATAAGGACAATTGTCCTAATTTCTCCCCAAGGTGTCTTTAGATGCTGTCTGTTCTGCTACGGCTCAAGGAAGTTTCCTTTGCGCTTGCAAAGTGTTAAGTGAGAGTCAAGAGATGAGAGAGAGAGAGAGAGACAGAGACAGAGAGAGCTAAGCACTGAAAACTGAGAACAGACAACAGAGAAAGGGAGAACGCGTTGTGACTAGCACAAATGGCAAGTCCTTAGTCCTGCTTGAGGATTGAAGAGCAAAAATAAAGAAAAAAAATAACAAACTTTCTGGCAGAAATGATTTATGCAACGTATTTATTTATTGCTCCTCAATGAATTTGAATATAAATGTGAAAAAATAAAAATGTCAGAGTCTGACAAACAGACAGACAAACATGCAGACAAATAAAAAACAAAACAAGAAAAAAAAAAAAAAAATGATGAAAGAAATACAAAAAAAAAGAATAAGAAAAAAGAAAGAACAGATAAACAAATAAAAGTAACGTTTTGGGCTTATTTGTGCGAATATGCGAATGAAATAATCGAAATGGAAATGCAAAAATCCGAATGCGACTGCGACTGCAAAAGCGACTGCAAATGTAAAATTGTTGAAATGCAAATCGAAACGGAAGTGTTGCCAAGTAGAGCACAAAATGCACTTGCCAATAAAATGGAATTTACCAACAAAATTGCGCGAGGATAATTTTGTATAAAAAAAAAAAAAAACTTATGGATTATGTTATTTATTGGCCAAAAGGGATTGAGCTGAATGCAGAGCTCATGGCAAACTCTATACGCTCACTGACTTAACTCACTGTAACAGATATCGTACATACTATATATACTATCTATTTTATATATTTGTGCATTCATTTGGATAAAAGAACTGTTGATGCGATTATTCACGTAAATAAGTTTTACAAATTTTCCATTTTCCACGTTAGATTTCAATTTCAAACTGACAGCCATGAAGATGATGCCTATGAAATTTACAATGAGACTTGCATATGTATTAATTTCTATACAAATGATTAATTGCAATTAGTTTGTAAAGAAAACATATATTAGTTTCAATTTTTTATTTATTTTTTTTTTTAATTATTATACAATTATTTGTTAGCTCTTTGTTGAGTAGGAAAAAAAAAAGTCTTAATAGAAATAAACAAGGCGTAAACAATGAGCATAAAAAAAAATAATAATAATAAACAAGAGTCAAAAGCGTAAAATATAAAGAGAAGCGAGAAAACTGAAATAATTGCCAGCAAAGTGATTCTAAGATGTAGTTGAAAAAGTAGTAGAAGAAGAAGGTAAAACTGTCAGCTGCAGAAATGTTGCTTGGATGGACCACAAACAGAAAGAGAGACAGATAGAGAGAGAGAGAAAACTTGAATACTGATTGCAGCATACGCGATGATGACAGCGCATTTAAGATAAACAAGCTGAAAGAAAAACGAAAAAAAAAACATGAAACAGAAAAATAGAAATAAAAGAAACGTAGAGAAAACAAAAAAAAACTTTATAAGCTTCATATTTGTACAAAATAATTTAGAAAAAAAAACTTATTCAATTATTTAACGTATAAATTTACAAAGCAAAAAAAAAAAAAAAAAAAAAAACACAAATATTTCGATTTCGAATTCTAGTTTATAATGAATACGAATACCAATACTCAAAAAAACTATTCACAATAATAGAATTGAAATTTTCCCACTGCATTTTTAACCTTTGCCATTCACTGAACAATGCGAATGTGTATAGCAGGCAGAGAGGAAGACTAAGAGTGCTTGTGTGTGAGAGAGAGAGAGTGAGAGAGAGTGTGTGCAAAGATTTTGTACAAAAGCTTATATGTGCCATTTTATTTTATTTCATCTCGTTTCGCCTCAACAGTCCAGCATCTCATCGCCTTTTTCCCCTCACATTGATTTCATACTCATTTTGTACAGTCCCTTCGAGATTCGTTCGCTTTTGTATTCTGAAATTGCTCTTTCATTGTTACCAAGAGTCAAGACTTAAGACATTCAAATAAATGTGAAGCATTTAACGTTGAAAAATTTTCTCGTGGCCAGAATTTAGAATTAATATATGTAGCATGTGAACACCTGTGGGAATTCCAATACTGCCAAAAGCATACAAAATATTCTAGTATTTACTGTTGGTCAGCTGCTAACATGCCAATTGTAAGTAAAATTAATTAATACAGTAGAAATCGGTTATAACGACTCTGCTTATAGCATCCGTCCGGCTATTGAGATGAAAATTCAATGTCTAGCTTCCAATGTTGGTTCCCATACAAGCTTAAACATACAAACTCCTTACGATGAGGTCCCTGGGTCCCTTGAAAGTCGCTATAACCGAAGTCTACTGTATATAAATTTATTTAAAATATTTTAATATATTTTTTTAAGGATTTTTTTTTCTTGTTTTTATTTATTTACTGTAAAGTTTTTCTGATAAAGTAAAATACATTTAAAATATACATTAAATATTACTTATTAACACCTGCATTTTCTCTCATACTTATAACTTATATGCAGTCAGCCGCAAAAGTTGTTATTTCTTTTAAATGAAATCAGACCTTAAAATCATGTTAAAATACTTTTTTCAGATTCGTTTCACATTTCTCATTTTCCATATGCATTAAATATTCATATCCTGCATCTGCAATGCGTATCGATTCGACTCCCACACAATATTCTCAATCAATTTCAACAAGTAGGCTACTTACATATATTATGCCACAAATGCACGACTTGCTGATACTCTTATAGTCGTTGTAAAACATTTCAAGATTTTTCTGCAGCATGTTGTAATTTTGCAATATTTTGTAGAGTATGAAAATGAATGGAGAAATGCAAATGTAAATATTGAAAATTGTTATGAATATGAATGCAACTGCAGTGGCCTCATTTTATCCATTGGGTACATAACATACATAGTCCATACATAGTTGGGTCCACTTCATCCTTGACTGGCTACAACGGCTTGTTAATAATTCGCCTACAAGCCGCATGAACCGCAACTGTGCGAAGCTCGGTCAACTGGGCCAAAAACTGGATCAGCCAATTGGGCAATTGGGCAGCCGGATAGTCCAGTGTAGTTGGGAAAACTGGTATGTTGGCATTACTGTGGCCTGTCAATAGCTGTAACATAGCATTGGGAATTAGCTGCAAATTTTATGCATGAGATAAGCTTGAAAAGGATTTAATGGATTTCAAGGGTTGTCAAAGATATAAGATAAAGCATGAAAACATTTATGATTTGATTGATTGTTGCATCGAAATGAAATTCGCACTATTATTAAATATTTTTTTTATATTAGTTACCCAAAAATACTATGATAATTTATTATTTATTTTACTTTCAATTTAATTATGCAAATTCACAAACGGAAATTATATTTTTCATTGTTATAAAATTATTAAAATAGTTTTTTTTTTTATATATATTCATTGATAATATTATAATAATTTATTTAATTTTTCAATTTCATTACGCTACGAAAATCAAATAATTTTTTTTTGCCAGATTTTTCTCTTCAGTTTTTATATTATTTTTTTTTTCTTGTTAAAATTGTGATTTTTTTGTATATGCTGTGCAAAAAATCTGCAAAAAAAAAAAATAAAAGCGAAAAGCTTTGAAGAAAATCTCTGATTCACTTACCGTGACATTGCTTTTCCTGCAATTTTTTTTTTCGTTTTGGCATTTTTTACGCTGAAAACCAAAATTAATCTAGCGCAAAATTTTCCGTACGAACAATTTACGCATATTAATGTAAATTTATATATAAAAACGAGAAATAACAAAAAAAAAAGAAAAAGAAATCAATGCAAGCAAACGTAACACATTTTGTGTGAATATTAAATTGTGATTAGATTTCTAGAAATCTTTTTTTTTTCAATGATTTACAAGCAATAGAAATATAAACTTATTTCAATCACAAAAATGGATTTACAACAATTCAAACACCTCTGATTTCAAACAATTTACCAAGTGAAATGCATTTAACGGACACCGTTTTGTACTTCTAGAGTGGAAAATGGTTCAATTCTCAGCTCATAGTCCTTAGCTCTCAGTCGTCAGTCCTTAGTTCACAGTTCTTCGAATATGCGGGCAATAATGAAAGTGCTGACAATGTGCTTTGTATACACTCTTCCTCAGATGCTTATATATCTCTCTGCATGTGTGTGTATGTGTGTGTGTTTGTGTGTGTGGGTTAACATGCTGCAATCTGAATCTTCCTTTTACGCGATCCAATTTACCTGTTCGCCACAACATGCCGCCGTTTAGAGCTGAATGCTGAACGAATCAGGACGAAACAGGACGAGGCCAAACAGTGGCCCGCATACATGGAATTCAAATTGTGCTATAGCATCAGGCACATTCATCTATCATGAAACTTGAACATGTAAGAGGACCAACAGAGAGAAAGAGAGAGATACAGAAAGAGCGAGAGAGAGCGAACGAGAGTGAGAAGGTGAAGAAGCTGCAGATAGAAAGTGAGAAACTTGATTCCTACTATTCGTTGTCGACATTCAACAGCAAAGTTAAGCTAAACAAAAGTGCGTGAAAATTTTATGAAATATTTACTTAAAGTCTTTCTGAAGACGTTGAGAAATACAGATATATATATACATATATAAATATATTACAAATATGTTCAAAATATTTTCAATAAAACAAAAAAAAAATACAAAATACATTGTCATGGCCAAGTAACAAAAAAATTAGGCAATTATTGACCCAGAAAAAAACCTGAAGAAATCAATAATAAAACAACAGTAATTTGGTAGGCAGACAAAGCCAAAGACAAAGACATTCGAATGCTTAAGCATCTAAACTAACAGCTGCAAATGTTGCTTAAATTGACATTAGCAACATGTTGCTAGCAGCCGTCAGCATATTGCCAAGGCGCTCTCTCTCTCTCAACACATTTTACCACACTCTCCACACATACAAAACGTAAAATCAACTGTACGCTTGGAGATAAATTGAGCGCAAAGCTTTTGAGAACAAAATACGTGATGATTTTATGTTGCCATAAATTTCGTTTTTTTGACATATAACAGTCGCACTTAGAAATAATTTGAGGGAGGTCCACCGATTGTAGTGGGAAAGACTTTGGGATCCATTAGATGAAATACTAATGTAAACAGTGAAAATCGTTTCTAGGTATTTCTATTGTTTACTTATCAAATCAATTAGATTCAACAATGCCCCGAAAATAATTCAAACATGGCAACTACGATCTTATGCTCTACACTTTCTAATTTCTAATAATTCTAACATTTAAATACAATTTTTTTTTATTTCATTTCTAGGACTTTTTTATATGATTTATTTTTAATTTTAGATTTTAATATACAATTTTAATTAATTTTTGCATTTTTATTTTTATTTTAATTGTTTTTTATTTCATTCTTTTTACATTATTAAATTTTACAAATTTTTGAAATTTTTTTTATAAATTTAATAATTATTTTTAGGAAATTTTTAATACATTTTTCAAATTTTAATAAATGAATTTATTACTTATTACTTTTCCATTATTTAATTATTATGAATTTATAAAAGAATATTTATAATTTTTGTAAACTAAATTAAATTTAAATGAATTTTATTCAATTTTTATTAAATACATTATTATTAAAATCTATAATAATCTAAGAAAATATTTGATTTATTTTTTTTATAATTATTTTACTGCTTTATTTTTCATATTTCTGCAATTTTTCATAGAAATTTTCATGCTTTTGTCTGCTCTGCAGAAATTTCATTCACGTGACTATCAGAAAGATTGCCGATTGTCAAACGTTTGGCTTAAATTTTCTAACAAATGACCGACAATTGTTCGCTGTCTTGCTTTCATTCACATCGTCTCAGTGGGAGATAGGACAAAGGATATGGAATCAATAGAGCTTTGCCGTTAAAAAATTGTTTGACAAATGGAAAAAAAAAAGGTGTGCACTAAATTTTTTTTTAGTTTCTCATCACTTTTACTGTCAATATTTTGATTGCTTTTGCTTTTTGGCAATAAAAAAAAAGCAGCAGTTAAAAAGTCAAAATGTTGACGGTAGTGGATGAAGCCTTGAGAACTTTTAATTAGAAAAGTGAAAGTAGTTTACAAGGACTAAATGAAATGTGTCAATATTGTGTAATTAGTTTTGTATAATGTTAAAGCTGCATATATAGTCGTTAAACATTTTAAAGACATTTGATTCTTAATTCACATATTCGTGTCACAATTGCTTTACACATGCAACAAGTTATGCTTTGTTTTTAAATTTATATTATTTATTGATATTGATATTATAGCAATTTCACATCGATTATCAAACGCAATCAAACACTTACATTGTGTAGAAAAAGCTGAACGTAATTGTTTTGCAATCCTTTGGAGTTGAAAGCTAGAAATATGAGCTTACTATGTGGTAAAAATGATTGCTTTGAGCTAAATTTCAATACAGCAGGCAAATTGGCAACGTGCTGCGTATGCTTGTGAGATTGGATTACTTTCTAAAGTGAACGCAAGGACAACATTTTGCCAGCTGAGCAAATGCGGAAAGTAGACTTTACGTGCTACAGAAAAAACAAGTCAAAATTAAAGGAAGTACTTTAGTTACATCCACACACACACACATATAAGCATGCAAGCAGGCAGCACACAGATAAACACTCAACACCCATAGGACAAGAAAGAGCAAGACCATGGAGAAAAAAAAAAAAAAATACTTGAATTAAGTTATGAGACTGTGCTGAAATAAATTTGAAAGAATGAAAATTTAAATAATGCGCAACGTATTCACCATAAACCACATTTGTCTGAAATGAATGAATCTTTGTATGCATGTATGCACGTCTATATTTTTTTTACGTGTGTATGTGTGTGTGTGTGTGCTCAGAGGGCGTGTCTTTAAGCCTGCATATGTATGCTGTTCGTATATGTGACACGCCACACATTTAACGCTGTTGTGCTTTTATATTTTGTGGCCATTTACACGGAACTTGAACAGCAGAAAAGACGAAGCCATAGTCGTTGTTGGCTGATGCTTCTATTGTTGTTGTTGTTCTTGTTGTTATTGTTGTTGTTTGCGTGTTGCTTGTTGTCGTTTCCAATTCTCTGCATCTGTCTGTTCAACTTAATCCACGCCATTCCATTGGCATTATGTGGGAAATTTCTCTTATTTAACATAATTTCGAAACAAAACTGGAAAACTGTCGTAGAATGGTAAATGTCTTCGGCATAAAAGTTTTCTCATCAGTTCAAGTAATTGTGCGGTAGAAGTTTCAAAAATGTTTTCTGCGGTTTTCTTACCGTCGTGCCCGTCGCCATTGCCATTGCCATTGCCATTGCCGGCGG
>JBAMBR010005127.1:0-32204 GCA_037044475.1 Zaprionus obscuricornis | reverse complement strand
CAAGCCGGGAATTATTCAAGATAGTTTTTGTATACATACAAACATGTATGAATTTATGTACATACATATGTAATTTTTTTAAAATTTGATTTGTAATACAATATTTTAATAGATGACAGTCTGATGCTGATAAGCATTATTGTAATATACTAAACAAAATACATATATCACAAAATAGGCAGGAATATCTGTATGTATGTATATACATACATATGTACATACACATGTACATATACTATTGAAGTGCTACTTACAGTCTCAAAAATTCAAATAGCAAAGTGCTAAATCTGTTGAGGTTGCACTGTATATACATATGTATGTACATACATACATGCATATGTACATATATTTGTACATAGATCTGCGTATGCACGTACATATGTATGTACATACATATGTATATAAGTAAATACATACATACACATATTCCTGTCTATTTTGTGATATACATACATATGTATGTAATTATGTATATGCTTACATAGGTAGAAAGAAAGAACAATCATACATATTTAGTGTGCACATTCGTATGTACATATGTATGTATCTATATACAGTTTTTTTAACTATGTAAGTAACTATGTCCATATGTACATATAATGTATACTTACATACATATGTACATACATATATATGTAAGTATATAAGTACATACATATGTATGTATATATCTTAAAGTTATTGACATCAAAGCAACTTAAAAGCTATAAGTATGTATACGTATCTATGTACATATGTACATACATTAGTACATGTATGTATACATATATTAATACATGTATGTATACATAAATATGTATACATTTATGTATAATATTTTAAATACATTAAGTTGTATATGCATACATACATACATACATATATAGGCTTATGTACATATGTACATATGTACATACAGATACAGTATATTCGAATCACTTTATGTACGATAATAATTCATTCATATACATACATATGTATAAATTTACATTCACGCATGCATACGTCAAATTATTTATGTGCGCAAATCTGTACATACATATGTATGTATGAACGTATACACATGTGAACGCATATATGTATGTATGTACATACATACATATGCATACATACATGCATGCAAATTGTATTTTCATTATATTCCAATGTATGTATATTTCTAATGAATATCCTAGACAATAGGTAATATATTGCGTATATTTATTTATGAATAATTTTTATGTCATTACAAACAGATGTAAATATGTCAGGAGGTGTGTGCATACATACATTCATAACAAAACGGGGTGAATTACCCGACTCAGGGAATAGGAAGTGGTCGTCCTATACGATCTGGACTGTCAGAGATGCAGGGCAAAGAAAGCAAAGAGATCGGCGCAAGCGAAAAGGAAATCAATGTAGTGCAGAATCACCTGATTATGATTGTTCACTTTAGAATCTAGCCAAGAGTTACTATATTCCCTTTGTGATTATTTAAGTGCAAATGCACAAAACCGATTTCGAACGTTTGATAGGCCAGAGATGCCAAGAGGTGGCAATGATGATGTTGATTTAGCTTTATAGAATGACGCCATTCGCATCATTATTCTTGTCCACACTCAGCGATGTCCTTGATATCCTAAAATAGTTGTTCACTTAACCATAGGCAATGATCGATCCTAATTGATTATTAATGTAAGTAGAACTTCGATTATGCTTCAGAATGACGCAGCTTACATTATTATAATTGTACACACTCAGCAATGTCCTTGATGTCCTGGAATAATTGCAATAGACAATATTCGTGATTGATCAATCATTAGTCTTAGCCTCAATGTTATCGAATTGAAGTACATAAATACATATGTATGTATGTTTTATATCACAACTCCAACTTAGATAGTAGCACTTCAATACGTAGATATAGAAGTGATATCGACATTACCGCACCTTAGATACTCTTTAACATCGTATAAGATTTAAGTTCAGCTTGATATTCTGTCTGCACTATAACTGATTATTCAAAATTTACTATATATTAAGCAATGTCACTGATTTTCCATTTCTTTTTCTATGCTCGGAAAATGGTTATTAAAAGTCTATTCCAACGGCAATTAAAAAAATTGTGAATTGGTTTGCTCGTTAAGAGAACCAAACGTTTATACAAACAGACACGCCCTAATCGACTTTGGCTGCGTTAATTGTGATAAAGAATATACATATATTTATTGTGGGTTAGGAATGTTTTTTTGTTTTGTTGGTTTTTTTCTAGACACATTTTCTTTTATATACATATATATAAATATATATATATATATATATTTATATACACATGATTATAAATCTAAGTCTACCCAAAGTAAGTGCACAACTGGCGACAAAACGTACATACATATTACATTACACATACATACATACATTGCACACATAGTATAGAAGAATTCGATAGATGTTTTAATTACGATACTCGAGAAGTCAATAAGAGAAAAATAAGAGACAAAATCAGAGATTTCTTAGATTACAGTTAATTTGTGAATTTATTTTTATTGTACTGTGTTTGTTGTTACCAAGACATGCCTGATTTAACTAACAGTTATTCGGATGCCACTGGCTCTCTGAAACTTAATGATTATCTAAGAAAACTACCGTGTTTTTAAATGCGTCTGTTGATGCTTTTTCAAATGATCGCTGCGCACAAATCTTCGACAACATTCAACACATGCATATGGCTTCTCGCCCGTGTGCGTTCGGATATGCCGGTTAAGATCATCTTGTCGCTTAAATCGTTTCTCACATTGGCGACAACGAAACGGACGGTCTTGCACAAAATGTGGCATACCATATGTACCAGGACCATCTTGTGATGGCAATTGTGTCAATGTGCGTGCAATTTCATCGGCTGGCTCATACTTAACCTCAGCAGCAGGCTTGGCAGTAAAGCTTGATGACAATTGGCTTTCAGGTATTGGAGCGATTATCTGATATTTGTCACTATGTTCTGGCCGTTCCAGTTTAATTCTTAATGGTGTGTGATCAAACCCAGTCATTTGATCAGTCGCCTGTGATTGATGATGATTCTGACTTTGATTTGCATTCCCATTGCCATTTCCACTGCCATCGTTACCACTAAGTACTGCCATAAAATGAAACCCCGATTCTGATTCAGATGAATTCTTTTTTGTTGACTTTAACCTGCTATTATTATTAGGTAAGGAACGTTTCGGGTTACTACTTTTCATTTGTCGATCATGCGTTGCCAAATGCTTGGTTAGATGATCGCTCCGTGAAAACTTTTTACTGCACTGTACGCACTCAAAAGGTTTTTCGCCAGTATGAGTACGTAAGTGACGATTTAGTTCATCAGATCTTGTGAATCCTTTTCCACATTTGGGCTCAGTACAAACAAAAGGTTTAATGCCCGTATGCCACGTGAGATGGGAACGTAGGTGGGAACTTTTTCCATAGCTTTTTGCGCAGTTATCGTATGGACATACGAACTTACGTTTGGGATCTGTTGCATGCGGAGTAGCCATTAGTTTTGTTGTTGGCATTATTCGAATCTTGGAGTCACCAATATATTGCAAAGGATCTCTGCTTGATGTTAGATCGTTTTCAGTCTCTACTGTGTTATGTACATGTTCGAGATCCAATGGCGAATTATTCTTAAGGTCACTAAAAATCGTTGAAGCTCTAAGTATGACATCTGAATTCGGATTCTGTTCATTTACACTGTGAATACCGTCACCTAATGTGCCAAATGATTGTGTTCGTTGCTTTGTTGCTTCAATCGGTGTTAGCGTTGATGTCGTCAGCATTTGAGGTGTGGGCGTGTTTGGAATAACTTGTGACATTACGCTTCTGATTCCCCAGTTAAAGCTCAATTCTATTCCAGATTTCAAAAAAGGCTGTAAACTAATAAATCCATTTTTTATTAACCTAAATTTATTATAAGAAAACAATTGTATTTACCGAAACTATAGTTATACATAGATAATTAAAATAATTAATGGGCGTGGGCGTCGGCCATATTTATGTAAAAAAAAGAAAACTGCTTTTTGCTGCAACACGGAAAACACATTACAATTTATGTTTGTTATTATGCAGCACTCAGTTCTTTGACTATAAAAATAATGCTTTTACTAAGTAAAATAGTAATTTTTGTCATTTATTTTATTTATGTCGTACACAGAAGATAATTTTAATTCCGATGAAAATTATCGATTATTCGATAGCAAGTCAACCTTCACGACTTCTGAACAATGAGCATTGCGACAAAGAATAATGTCAATTACATTTGACAACTTTATTTAATATTATTATTAAATAAATAAATTAGCAAAAATTATATTCCCCACATAGTTTCAGATGCAACAGTTAATTTTAAAAATCATCACTTTTCAACATAATTGAAAAAAAAAAATCAAAAATAAATAAAGGATAATAATAGAAATAGAAATAGAAAAGTGGTATTATAATAGTTGATGAAAAGCCTGATCAGTCCAACTAATCCATTTATATAAAATAAACAAAATAAGAACTGCGCTTGCTTAACAGTACATGCAAAGATACTTTCATTTCAATTCCACAAACTAATTTTTCTACAGGTCCAAAAATATGATATTTACTCTAACTTTGGATAATATACATTTCTTTTGTATAATAAGGATATTTGGAATATATTCTATATAAAGATTTTAATATTTATCGGTTATCGAAAGGGTGCAGTTTTTCAGGATTAGTCTAAACAGAATCTTATTCGTGCATTTATTGAATATTCGTAATCGATTGTATTTAGTTCCGTTCTACAGTTCAAATGAACTTTTTTTCGTTCCCAACTCAAAACAAGCTAAGACCATCTGCATATGTATGTATTTGTTTTTTTTTTTGTTTAGTCTGACTGATGTGAACAAGTTGTCAGTGACAACTTGTCACATAGATGGGTTCGCCTTTTCAAGATTATTTGAATAATCTAATTGGTGACTTCGTAGATATTGAAATAAAATGCCACACAGCTCGACAGCGCCTCATGAATCTTCTCTATCGAGACGAAACAGCCGACAGCGTTCCAAGTCTAACGTATGGACACGGGAAAAAATTTATAAACTAATTGATCTATATCGTGCATCGGATTGCTTATGGAACCACTACTCAGAATTGTACAAAAACAAAGACTGCCGGATTAAAGCCATAGATGGAATCTGTACATCTCTTGGAATTACTAGAAACGACTACGTGAAAAAAGTACACAATCTTCGCAATCAATTTAATTCTGAACTGAAGAAATATGAGCGTCGTTTGAACGAAACGGAAGGTAAAACTGATGTGACAGCAAAGTCATGTCGTTGGGAACACTTTGAAAAGTTAATGTTTTTACGTCCAATTATCGAACCACGGCCCGGTTATCAAACACAGTGCAAGGTTGTTTCAATATCATAATCATCATACTCAATATTAAATTAATGTTTCCATTTTTTAGACGACTGTTGTAGGCAATGGATATACAAGTTCTGAAGCAAAAGTAAAAGCAGAATCTCAAACAAAAGATGCTAATAATCAGCTCGAAGACATAGTACAATTATTAACTGTGGAAGATGCTAGTAACAGCAGTGCAAAAGACCAAAACACTTGTGGAATACGAGTGATGCCAAAGTCGGATGCAGAGTTGAATGGTGCAACACCTTCAAATGCATCACACTCTGTAAGGTTAAATGATGAAATTGCATCTGGACCATCGCATTACAGTGGTAACCGTGATCAATGGGATGCATTTGGGGAACTCATAGCAAATGAGTTTCGTAATTTAAATTCGCCAGTTTCGCGAAAAAAATTAAAAAGAAAAATTATGCAAATTATGCTTGAAGTTGGAGAAGAAGATGATGAAAAGTATGGTAGCGTTCAATGAAGTTACATTTTTTAAAATATATTTTTATAAGAAATAGAAATAATGTATTGTTAGAAATAATATAAATATTAAAACAGATGAAGAATTTGACTACTTTTTAAATGAGAAGATCAAGTTTTCGCTGGTTATGAAATGGGAACAAAAAAAATCGCCTACCTCCACAGCGTTTTTGACATATATTTTGCAAAGTACCACAGTTTGACTTGGAATTAATACCAGATAAACTGGAATACACTAAATTACATACTCATACTTTTGACGTAGAGATCGAATTATATTCAATATTTATTAAAAAATAAAGATAACTAAGTGTATTTTCCATGGTGTGCCTTCCATTACGATTCAGCATTGATAAACAAGTAAACGAGAAGCGCATTTTATTGTATATTTATCGATTACTTTTATTGTTGTTCACGAAAAGTAGTAAATATTTAAAAGGAACCCAATAATCTAACTTTTGATTGTTACAATATTAGATATTCCGTTTTTTTAGATATAATTATTATGCATTACTAATTTTTGCATCCAGAAGCATTTGCATCCCGACCGAATCATATTTTAGCAAAATAGCGTCTCTTTTGATTTAAATTTTGTATTCATAAAGCATAAAGTGAGAAATCTTTATTTTATAAATTTATCGATAAATATATTAATAACTCTGTTATTCCCATTTCAAGTCGACTCACACAATAGCAGAACATTTTTACATTCAAGGTGAAAAGTATGGAATTTATTTTGTTGAGAACGCGTGAATTAAATTGTTTCTTTAAATTGTATAATCTGTTGTGGAAGTCTATTGAACAAAATTTTGGCATTAGTTTACAAAACAAACAAACTGCAAGTGATTGGAATCGAAATAAAGACATATCTACAGTTGCTAATATTTCGCAAGTGTGCTTCCGAATTTCGTTGTGTGCTTGATAATAATCTCACTCAAACACTCATAATACGTTTTGTGTGTAACGTTGACGTTTGCCTTTATTTGCTGTACATTCTTATTTAATCATGAGTGATGTATAAGCTCGCCGGAAGTCAATGATGGCTGTACAAAATGCCTACAACAGCAACAACAACACGCTTTACAATGATGGATTTTCGAGTAAAATTAATATTCAACGGAATAATTTCAATAATAAATGGAACTACAAAACATTCACTTATCAATATTCTACACCCTACTGCCTGACTACCTGTTGCATCTGCTACGAGTAATTGGAATCATGAGCTCTCCAATCCATGATCATTATCGTTGCCCATCGACGAGGCGGACTCCGACTGCATCAGTCGTAGAGGAATCTGAAAAATCCCAAAAGCTGGAAAAACCCACTGAAGACGCTAATAGCACCAACGTATTGCTAGATAATTTGCAGCCTCAGCCACTGGTTGCCGCGATGTATTCACTACAATTTGTTGCTGATGTTGTGAACAGATTTCAATCTGCCATGCATCAATGTACGACGCAAAATCCAGCAAGCACGTCGATGGCGGGCATGCCATTCGATGCAAATAGTGTGGCGCCATCGTTCTGCTATTTTTTTGTTGATATGCAACCACAATCTACAAATAAAATTAACTATTCGGACTACGACTTTGACTCTGACAGCAACGATGTTGCTGATAACGTGGAGGAAGAGATCAGTCGTAGTCGAAAAATAGTTGAAAATTCCCGTATGAATCTGCATCGCCAACGTAGTATTTCCGAATGTAGCGATGATAGTTTCATATGCTTTGAGGACGACGGCAACACAGTGGAGGACGATTGTACATCAATTTGTCATATCGATCTTGATTCCTCAGATAACATGGTCGACTCCAAACTTGATAGCCAGGATCTTACGAAGAAAGTGAGTTACACCTATTACAATCTATAATTAATTTTCTATAATTTTGTACTAATATATATGTTTATTATTTAGGTACGCTTCAATCTGAAGCCAAAAGTTCACGTAATGCACACATGGGATTTTGCCTATCGATCGGCTCGAAAGGGGGAATGGCAGGAAATTGCACGGGACCGTGAGAGGTTTAAGCTTAGGATCGGACGAGTAGAACCAATAATAAATGTTGTTTTGAACTCCAACCATAGAGAAAAAGTTTACAAAGATAGATTTTTAGATGATAATTAGCATTATTCAATTACAAATAATTAATAAATACCTTAAAAAATTGTTTATAAATAATTCTATTCCTGTGATTATCAATTTGTTTACAATTTGGCTACAAACCATTTTTAATTGCTGTTGTATATATATAGTTTTGTATAAATTTATTATTGCACAGCTTTTGAACCAACACCCCCACCCCCCAAAATGGACATGGAAGTGTAAATAAATACATATAGTATCTTAATTACATGCTTAAGTGTACATAATTCAATAGTTAAGTACAAATAATTGTGAATATCTCTTCATCTTCATGCAGAATTAATAAAAAATAAAGCTAAAGTCAGAACACGCAACTTTCAACGATTGTTCATTGGGAATTTAAGATCTGTGTCGACCACAAACTGTGAAAGAATCTATAATCAATTGCATATGCTACTGTCGAAATTAAAGTCTTTTATCTTTGTTAATTGAATTTTAAGTCCTTAAATTCTAGCGGACCTTTACCTTTTTATAATAGGCATTATAACAACATTTGGTTTTCTATAATCATAGCATACGTAGTAGGATCTTCATGTATATGTTTACTGGGTATCACAAAGTCGACTATATCTGATCTTTTAAATTGAATCACAAAACTGGCCATATAACAATTAATATGTAAGAGTATAGAAGTATCGACCCACCGTAGAAAAACACTTTGTCTTGTTGCTCTTAATTGGTACGGATAGGGAAAGATACGTCTAAAAATATAAATAAACCTGACATATATGTACGTTCTGGTATAGAATGAGAATACCAAATTTGATGTCTCTGGTCGTTCTAATGTACATATGCAATCGACATGTTTTTTTATTCTTCATATGAACTTAATTACAGATTAATTCTAATTAATGCAAATGAATATTAAGCTGTCTTACTACTCTGAAAATATTATACAATAATAATATACATACATACATACATGCATACGTAAATATGTACATACATACATATAAAAGAAGAAATAATATCTACCCGCGATGTCCTAATATTATATTTTCGAAGTGAGAACACAAATACAAATGAACGAATGAAAAACTCATTATTATTTTAGAACTTGTATGGCCGCCCATTTAATGTGATTTACTATTTTGCCCATAACTCAACTATTTATGATCCAAATTTAATACATTTTTAAAAATACATATGAAAAATCAACTACGAAGGTTGATTAATTAGTTTATAGCACTATTAAATCAATAATCCAACTATTAATATAATGTGTTATAAATTGACAAGGATAAAACGATCAATACCAAATATTGTTATGAAGAATTGATAAATCATATGCAATAGTATTTAATTAACAAAGTTCTTCATGAAATAAACAAAGGCAGCGCACCAACACCTACAAAATTGTACATGTATTACATACACATGCACATACATACATACATATGTACATACTATATACATACATGTACATATGTACTCTTTGATCAAAGAAAGAAAAAGCAAAATAAACAAGCTTGTCATTTTAGAATATCGATTATCTGGACAGTCAATCAATGAAATGTATCGAACTTATGGCATATGTATGTATGGCATATATATGTACATATGTATATACATTTGCACATGTCCATTAATGCATACATATGTATGTATGTTAATATGTACATATGTATATAGTATGTTCATATGTTCATGCATTCATACAGATATGAATGAACGTAAATTGAAAGGCAGTTACTTATAAACCTGCCCTCTTAGACAGTATCAATTTATTTATAGAAAAACGTATATAAATATGTATGTATGTATGTATATACATACAAACATACACATAAACATGTCTGCTCATGGATGCACACACATGTAAACAAAACAAATATCATCATTTGTATGTCTGTTCATATGTATGTATGTAAAACCAAGTATTTTATGATTTTTAATTTCGAAACACATAAAATACATACATATATACACATACAGTACAGCATATACATATATGTATGCATGTAGTACATACATTTGTTTGTAATAAGTATAAGATGAGTATGCACATTGAAAACAACAGTATGTATGTATGTATGTATGCAGATTTATAAATATTTAGGAAATATCTTTGTACATACATATGTATCTATTTATAACCAGTACATTCATACATGTACATACATGCATATGTATGAATGTGTATACAAAATTACACAAAAACTTAGATATTCAAATCTACGAATGTGTGATTAGTCATATGCATATGTATGTATGTACACATGTATGTATGTATGTACAAACATACACATGTAAGTATGTATGTATCTACACATGTACATATATATATATATATATATATATATATATATGTATAAAATATGTATACATATATTATCCATATATACATATGTACATATGTATGTATACTATATTCAATTGAATGTACATACATATGTATGTATATATGTATGTTGATACATATGTACATATGTATGTATGTATGTATTCACATCATGAAAAGTATTAAAAATATACTGTATGTAATATCTGTCTGTGAAAAGGATCTTAAGGAATATCTATGAAAATCACAAACTTGTGTCTAATTTCCAAAAAAAAAAGGAATATCGGGAGACTCCACGCACTAGATTTGATTTGTATATGGAAATAATTGAATATTAGTTACCCCCTTTTGTTTTTTGACGACTTGCCTGGCTCACTTGACTATATTCATCGCTTTATTGCTGTATTTCTTACGCAAAATTTATATTTTCTTGTTGTGCCGTGTGCATCCACAAATATAGACTACCAGGGTACAGAATCTTTCCAGTTTAGTCGGCAGCGTCTTTGACAAACAGGAACTTCTTTAATAGTGTACCTTCGACGGTATGTATCCATAATTCGACATACATATGTACATATAGATACATATATACTCTACAGATACAGTATGTACATACATATACCAGACACATGTACATATTGAAGTGTAAATATTTTTAATATAATTGTGCAATAAATAATTATTATGGAATATTTTCATATAATTAACTATTTACTTTCATCTCAGATAAATCTAGAATTTCACTTCAATTGAGAATTTCCAATTTTTTTTTTTTTCATTTCGACTCAGAAATATAACATAATGCCTTTTGTTCCGGTTGAGACTCCCAAGTGCCCAGCATGCGGCAAATCAGTATACGCTGCTGAAGAGCGTGTTGCTGGTGGTTACAAATTCCATAAAACGTGCTTCAAGTGCAGTAAGTGAAATCGCCGTATATCCAAATTGATCATTTATTAGCATAAATATACTTAACATTATTATTTATTTCTAATTATTAGGTATGTGTAATAAGGCTTTGGACTCCACGAACTGCACTGAACACGAAAAGACACTGTTCTGCAAAAACTGCCACGGAAGGAAGTACGGTCCCAAGGGTTACGGTTTTGGTGGTGGTGCTGGATGTTTGTCAACAGACACGGGTGCACATTTAAACAGAGAGTAAGTTTTAATTACTAATATTTTAAATGTAAAATTTAATTATTTTAATAATTTTGTAACCTTTTCAGTTAATTTGGTTCCTGGCAAGTCTTAACTGTATCTTCGAGAATTGTACAACTACAATTCACGACCTGACCCTATGTGTTATATTTATATCCAGATAAATGTTAATTCTTCGGTAAAAAATTATTTTTGTATTCATTTTCATCACTGACTGTAATTAATGAAAGAAATTTAAATAGAACTTAATAATTAAAATATAATTTAAAAAAAAAAATATTTTTTTTTTATTTTCTAGCGATGAAGTGGAGTTATTTTTTTTTTAACAAATTAGTAATCTGTACTTATAAAAGAAACACAAATCATATTGCATATATGCATATATATGAATATATATCATTCATTTCACCTGTATTTTATTTTTACTCGTTTATAATTAAATTGCATTTGTGAAACGAATTAAGGGAGGCGTGTCAGATTTTCAAATTTTATATATATATATATATATATATATATATATATATATATATATATATATATATATATATATGTACGTATAAGCATATAAGATAGTATATATATACATATATATGTATGTATTTATATGCATATACCTAGATATACTATATATATTAACGATACTTATATAGTATATATATATCTGGCTGACTGTCTCACTGAGTAAGCCAAAACCAAAAGAGATTTCAAAGCCAAATTGTTTATAGTATTTTTTTTTTGCGGATGACGTATGACGAGATTTTCGAAAAATTCCACACATAAAGCTGAAAAGCTGTTGCTCGGAAAGTTTTCTTTTTTTTGGCCTTAAATTTAAATTCATATAAATATAAATATATATATGCTATATTCATTAGTCAACTTTCATTATTATTATTTATCATTTATTTATTGAATTGTTTAATAAGTGCATAAAAATTATAACAGTTTAATTAGTTTTGCTTAGCTTGGTAAAGAACACTTCAATTGGTAATTGTGGCATACCCGTCGTTTGTATCAAATCCATATGATTAAACATTTTAGTGCCACGATAATTTTTTCGAAAATTTGGCACGCTTGATGCTTTTACATTTTTACCATTTGTATTTGATATAGTCATTATAGCCGATTCTGTTGCTAATGCTGTTGCAGCAGCGGCAGAAGCATTTGTGCTGCCAATTTCCGATATTGAATTATTAGTTGTTGCATTTTTTGGTTTCACTTTTCTGATGTTTTCTTTAATACTTTCTATATTTTTAATATTTTCATAATTCTTTGTTGATTTTATCGTTGTTGTTGTTGTTGATGTTGTTCTTGTCGATTGTGCAGTTAGATTTTTTACTTGTTGATGAGGATTATTATTTATGTAATTTGTATTGAATCTTGTAACATTTCCATCAAATTTTCGACGCCTCAAATATATATGATTTGTTTTATTCCTTCGACTTTTATTATATACCGTAGCTTCAGTTGACGTTACCAGACTAATAGTCGATATGTTTTTATTAATGGGTTCAAATTTTTTACGACCATGTTTTATTTCTACTTTTGGTGTTAATAAATTCTTCAAATTCACATTTTTCTTTTTTAATGGAATTTTCTCATTTAAAAGATTTGCTGTTATATTTGTTAAGGAGTCTCTTAAATTGATACCGTCATTCAATTTGAAATCGTCTTTCAGTTTATCAATATCCTTTAGAGATTCACTCAATTTGATATCACTTATAGCTGTCGAGTTCTTCTCAACAATATTTTTCAATGTTTTATTTGCGAACATTTTAATTATTGGTTTTATACAAGTTGGACAAAAGTCATGATTTCTTTTGATTACGGCTTGATTTTCGCGAAATGGTATATTAAATAATCCTGTTATGTTTTTAACACTAGATACTGCCATTGATGGTAAACTCTTTTCCACTCTTTCAATAGATGTTGTGCCTTTAGTTACATTCTCCTTCAGTTCATTTACATGTTTTGGTATTCTTGGAGAAGGTATCCATGCCATTGTTGGCTCTATTGTAGTTTTAGTTATTTCCGTTGGAATCATATTATAGAAGTCCAGATCAAGTATTTCAGATCTTAAATTAGTGAATTTAGTTGTTTGAGGAGTTATTGTTGTTGTTGCTATTACAGTTGTCATCGGATTTGATATTGTCTGCGTTTCATAGGGCAACTGTTCTTTAATTTTCGATTTGTAATATAAATGATCGGATGCATCAGGTATTACAACATCATCGAGTGTAAAATATGCATGCGATACAAATGGTACAAAGGGATTATCCGTTATTGGTTGTATATTATTGCTTATAGTATTCGAAGTAGTTTCAATTGGTCGAAAATCGCTTGGACTCGTTATGCGACTAACTTCCGTTGGCAATGTATGATTCTTTTCTGTACAACTTTTAACATCATCATAGTAGACTGTATTTTGTGGTTTTATTGTAGATACTCGTAAGGTTGGCAAGTTCATGCCTGGTATTGGTATTGATGGCATTGATGTTGAGGGCATTAAACTTAATGGCGTCATATGAGCTTTGAAGCTGTTTGATGTCATTGAACCATCATGATGTGTATTTCGTACCATAGTTCTATGAATTAAATCAATTTAAGAATGCGTATAAATAAACAAAACTTATATTAATTCCAGCGGAATACATAATTACCTTAGGGGATTTCCATAGGGAGTAGGAATTTCATATGGTGAACTTTTATATCTTGGTTGCATATGAATATTTGCCATACGTTGCTTTCGAGTCGTTAACATTGGTTGTCGCATTGCATACCAATACATGTTCCTCATTTTACTTGGCTGATAGCTATTTATATGATTATATACGAAATAGCCCTGTGGATCAATTGACCATAACTAAAAGAAAACGTCTTATGATTAATTTTATAAGCAAAGAAATATTTTCCTAGATTTTTACAATTTCTACATAACATAACTACTCAGTGTTAATAGTGAAACGAAATGAAACAATATGTTATATTTATTCAATATTTACCCCTTTCTGATATCTGATATTTTCGGATGATATTTTCGTTGTCGATACAATGAGCATGATTCCTATAAAAATAAGAAATTAATATTAGCTGACTCATAAATTAATTGTGGAATTTGTTTTGAATTTTATAATATTAATCTTGCGCTAGAACTCCGCTAAAAGTAAAATGTTATAGTTCACTTTCACTTGCAAAAGTAACAAAGAAAATCAAGAATTCAACAGTAGCGCTGCGCAACACCTCTTTTAGTATACAATTTTAAATATAAATAATATATAATTTAAATTCAAATACTTAATCAATTTTATAATACTATTATTTAACTATTTTTAGTATTATTACACAGTTATTTAATTTGAATAATTAATTAAAACATTGAAACTCAAAATGAAATTTTACACTTTTATTTTCAGTTCAATATAAAAGAATATAACAGAGAATTCAATTATAATTTTTTTTCAATACCAATTTGCAGCAAATTGATTGTCCGTAAATGATTTGCAAACATTTTGTTAAACTCTTCACCGCAAGAGAAAAGACTAATCTATAACTCATAAAGTGAAGCAACTCAGTTTGTGGCTTTCAATAATTACAACTAATTGTGCAGGCAACTTGAACATACTCATCAAAGAAAGTTAAAATTACTCTATAGTTATATACATATATGATACATAGATTATAATCTAGGGAATTGCAACGTCGAGCATTCTAGTATAATTTTCATTAAATATTATATGTATTTGCTGAGCCTTGAAGCATAAAATTACATGCATGAAAAGTTTTTAATCTTAAGCGAAACAAGTAAAAGCTTTCTATGTATGAAGTAGACTTTCGTGTAGTATTCGCCATACCAATGTTTATATATATATCTATAGAAAAGTATATGACTACATGCACACGCTAAAAAAAAACAAGATTCATCGACGAATTAAATAAATACAATGCTAGGCATATGGTTAAGAGCATGTACGAACCAGGCGAATCTTATATAGAACTGCCAATGATATGGAAGTCGCTAGAAATTATCATGTCGGAGTTAATCAAACACATTCCAAGCACAAGTTACAAATTCATACACATATCTATTGATCCTGTGGATGCCCGATCCAACAATGCGCCTTTCCATTGATTTGTGGGATTTAAAACAAATGCTTCGATACTGTAAGAGCCTGATGCGACTTCAACAAATTTTTAATTTTATGAAATATCATATAGTTATGTTTACAAGCTATATATATATATTTATATAAATAGATATAGTCAAATAATTAAATCATATTTTGTTTCAGTTTGCTTCTTTTTTTTGTTTTGTTTTTTTTTTTTTTTTATTTATATTGGCTATGTTTATTTATTGTTAATAAACTATCTGTTTGGAATGACAAACTATTCTTATTTGGTATTTAGTGCTATTTCTCGAAAGAATTTACTAGTCTAATAAATAAATTAGTCGAACGATATTTAAAGAAATAAGTTTTCTGTTATTTGATTACATTTTTCATTGGGAGGACCATTCATTGAGTGAGTATGTGTTACCCATATATGGTTGTTGACGTATAGATTCATTACTTGATTGATGATTCCCAACAGAGCTCCAAGGTTGCCTTGGAAACATATTTGAGTTAATATATGATGCCGAGCTGCCGCTGTAACCAGGCGTTGAATGGAAATTTGAATGATACGGTGAGAAATTGAAATGACCGTAGGGTGCGTAATTATTTAAATGATAATTGGTTGTTGACGAAGTATTCTTATTGTCATAATAATTATAATATTGGGGCGGAAATGAATGTTGCACGTTTTTACTTGCAAAATAAGAATTTTCAGGGAATTCATTATTGGCAATAGCAGCAGCGGCAGCAGCTGAAGATGATGTTTGCGGATGCGATGTAGTTGAAGGTAGGGGATTAAGGGAACTACTATTATATGGCTCCATAGCAGACATCTGTGTATCATGCTGTTGTTGTTTATACAGCTGCTGCTTTTGATATTCTAAATTGTCACACATTGGAGTTGAATGCGTAGCTACTGGTGGAATCCTTTCTAAATTTTGTGTTGTTGGATTATTAGTAGTAGTCTGCAGTATTGTTGTTTGCTGTTTAGTTGGTTGCTGTAATTCCTCCTGTACAGTTGTTCCTGTTGTTGTTCCAAGAAACGGTTGCGGCTTTGGTGGATCAACTTGTTGCACACTATCATTGTTTGTCTGTGCCTTGTCTGTACCATTTGTACTTTGCTCTGTTGACTTTTCCAATGATTTGTCTGCAACAATTTAATGGAAATATAAATACATACTCGTACATTTATTATCTTATCTAAGTTTGATTTATTACCTTGCTCTGACGTCTTCGGTTTCGGCGTATCTGTATCACAGTCAGATGTAATATCAATTACATCATCTTTGCTGGATTTTTCGCCATCTGTGCGCTTGGCTGTAGTTCGAATTGCTATTATTTTTCCGCTATCCAACTGCATATATATTCCTTTCGTTGATTTTAGCACCATAACTCTTTGTCCTGCCTTGAGTATTATATTTGATTTTTCAGACGAATTTGTGGGTATGACAACATCTAAATGAAAATCAATTAATTAATTATTTATTTTCGAAGAATAACAAGATATTCTTAAAAGATGTCATTTACTTACCAAGTGGTAATGTCATTTCTTGAGCTGTCATTCCTTGTCTTTGCCATACTTCAGCAGGTATCCATCGTGTTGATCGACCACTTACAGGAATCGTTTTTTTGATCTGCAATGGTTTTACATTATAAGAAATTAATAGTTCTCCACAGTCTTAAGACTACATAAAAATATATGTGAATAATTAAATGTAATTAATATATACAGGTGGAAATAGAATGAATAGTTACCGTAGCCACTGGTCGGTTAATAACTGTACCATCTTGGTTAACAATTTTATATTGCATTTTCCCTGAGCCATAAGTTGATTTTTGATTTACAGATGCTTTCTTTTCAAGCTCATAGCTACGATGAGCTTGTCGTTTTTCAGCTTGTGATAATTGTCGATCCTTTTGATCGACCAATAAACTTTCATGCAGAAATGGATCCTTTGTTATATAATTTGCATGCAATTCAATAATTGTATTAATTATTGGATCCAAATGAATTGTTTTAGGCAAAACAACATTTTCCTCTTTTGGTTTAACTGTCGTTGCTGTTGGTGTTGTTGATGTTGCTGTTACAGTTGTTGTTGATGTTTCCGTTGCTGTTGATGTTTCCGTTGATGTAGTGTTTGTAGTTGATGTTGCTGTTGATGTTTCTGTTGAAGTTGTTGTTGGATCTGAACTTGATGTGTCATTTTCGGTTTTTACCGTTAAAAGTTCATCAGATTTATGGCTTTCATCATCCACACGTTCATCATCCGAACTATAATCATGACATAAATTTGTTATCTCCTTAATAGATAAATGCGCCTCAGGATTGCATTCATCAACGATTCTATCAGACATTCCTTGCTTCTTTATTTGTCTATCATATATCTTCTTCTCTAAACATTTATCCATTACAATTCTGTACACATAACATGGTTTCGTTTGTCCATATCTGAAATAATAAAAATCAAATTATTTCTTAGTTGATTTGATTGCAAGTAATGATTGAATATTACTTACCTATAAATTCTATATACAGCTTGAGTGTCGTGACAAGGATTCCAGCTTGCATCAAATATTATAACTCTGTTAGCGCCAGTCAAGTTAATACCCAAAGAGCCCGCTCGAGTTGATATTAGGAATAGTTTAATATTAGGATTTTTATTGAATTCATTAACGAGTCTTTCTCTTTCTTGCGACGAAGTCGAACCATCTAATCCTAAAAGCATAATGATAATAAAGACATATGTATACAATTTTTAAAAATCAATAATAAATAATAAAATTAAATACTTACGAAAGTAAGAGAAGTTACGTGTCCAGAAGTAATTCGTTCCCGGTACATAACTTGATTTTAGAAATCCTTCAATCAAATTCAGTGTCAATAAACTTTGACTAAACAATAATATACGATCGCCAGCAAAAATACTTTCTTTCATAATGCAAAAGAAGATTTCCATTTTTGGAGAGCTCGATATTAGGCCAGATACATAGTTTTTCATGATGTCAATAGCCCAGGAACATGAAAATTCATCATTTCTTTTCGTTTTTATCACTTTTTTGTTTGGATCATTATTATTATTGATAATACTGTTATTAATGCCACTCTTGATGTTTAAATTGCTATTATCGGATGGATTCATCTTCATGCAATCATCACTGAGCTGTTGATTCATTGGAGTCAATGGTACAGTTCTTTCCACAGTTTTAATTTCATTTGTATCTAAATCAACAATTTCTGAGGATCCTGTTATAGATTCATAATCTTTTGCCATATTTGAATCACTTTGCTTAATGGCTTCCACATAAGTTGGCTTTGAAAGCATTGTAGAGTCCATCCAATAATTGCTCTTTCCTTCACAATTGAAATTACCATAGTTGATCTGTTCCTCTTTTTCGGAACGATAATTGCCACTACAACTGAGATGAGTAAATGTTATATAATGTATAATATGTATGAATAGATTTTATTATTATTATTATTTACCTTTTATTAACATAGTTTGAAGTTGATGGATTGATAAAACCCCCGCCGCCATTTTCGTTTGGTGTTGCTTTCATTGGTTCAATGAAATTATGCTCATTATCTTTGCATCCATTGTTCATCTGTTGACTTATCATTGATGATGCAACATTAGTGGGAACACAATTGTTTGCAATTGGATCGACGACTGAGCTTGCTGTTGCTTTAGAAGATTCTTCATCAATTTCTAAATCTACGTCAGTCTCACATTTTTTTAGATAATTATATAAAACATCCGGATGATTCCATATTTTACAGCAGACTGCAAATGCTTTCAATGGATTGGGAAATGCCTTTTTTCTAACAACATCGGTCATAAAGGTATCATAAAGTTTGCGTTGAAATGCTGTCATCCGAACCAGAATAACATATTCCAATTTTTGTGGCAACGTTGTTTGCAATACTGTATGTGAACGGCGCTGCACGAAACCCAGTAGCAAGGAATGAAGTACATGAGCTCTGTATCTCATTAGTTTTATATCATCTGGTGTAGAATCCACACACTGACCATTCTGTATTGGCCTTTCGAACATATTGCAAAATTCCGTTCGTGTACCCAAATAATTTGGACGTACAAAATCGACCATACACCAATATTCTAATAAATTATTTTGCAATGGATAACCGGTTAAGACGATACGTCGACGTGTTCGTATTTGTTTTAAGGCAAGCGATATGCCAGCATGAGAATTTTTAATTCTATGTCCTTCATCGCATATTACCAAATCTGGTCCTGGTTTAACTAAAGCTTCAAATACCATATTCATGAGATCTTTACTGGTATCCTGAGCATCGTGTAATTGATTTTTACCCTTCTTCTTACGCGTTGTTACCAATTTAAGTGCTAGCAATCGAAACAATTCATATCCTATAAGTAGTACACCGCCCTTGTGTACCCAATTTAATATAACTTTTGCTCGTGCAGTTAGATTCTTTTGTTGATCATTTAAAACGAATATATCGAAATTTCTTGGACGAATATTATGATCGTCAGAATAACGGGGAATCCACATATTAAACTCACTTAACCAATTTTGTAATGTATTAATAGGCATAACACATAGAACCGTCTTAGCTGGTGTGTGTCTTAAAAATATATCACAGAAGGAAACAACTTGTAAAGTTTTACCCAATCCCATGGAGTGAGCAAGGATACATCCAAAGCCGCTTGATTTTTTGTATCTTCGTGTTGATTCAATTATATTGTCATATAAAAATCTAACTCCGCCAATTTGATGGGGTTTTATTACTTTGGCTATCTGAGGAGCCAAATACAATGTTTCTTCTCCTTCAGGATGTGCAATATTAACAACTACACGACCATATTCATCGGGTATATTATACAGATCTTTCACATGCATTCCACTGTTGGTTGCATCGTCACTTTCATTAAAATCCTCCTCTTCCTCCGATAGTAATATGCAATCATCATCTGAACTATCATCAATAGTAACTACTTCATTGGAAGGATCAGGGCTAGTATCTTCTTTATCTAAATCATCTTCCATACTGCAACTTAAGCTACTATTTGTTTCATCATCATCACACGTTACAGACGCCAAATCATCATCGGGTAGAACAATAGGATCATTTGTTGGTTCCGGCAATGATGCACAATTGACTTCATCTGAGCCTTCTAAATTTAAAATGCGAAATATATTCTTGTGTACAACATGTTTTCTTATTTCCCTCATTGATTTTTGTTGACCAGCAACTCGGGCTAGACGTTCCGATTCTTCTCTTTGAGCCGCAAGTGTAGTTGTGTCCAAATTATTTTCATTCATCACATCTCGAATATTCTTACGAAGATGATTGTTTTTCTTCTCTTCGGTGGCTGCCATCAAACCCTTTTTATTTGTTGTACTGTCATCCTTATTCTGTGAGTTTTTCCGTTTCTGTGCTCCAGAAACTGAAGAGTTATTTGTTAAATCGGATGAGGATGGATCAGTCACACCTTCCATTGAAGTATTAGTGTAAGGTTTTAATACTGAGGACATCATATTTGTTGGACATTCATTAGCATTATTTCCTCCAGTTTCAAGGGCTGACGATTCATGTTGATTCATATTATTCAAATGGTTCATTGGATTCATTTGATTTAAATGATTTAAATGATTCACATGATTTACATGATTCATTTGATTCATATGATTCGATTGGTTCGCATGATTCAATTGATTCAGTTGATTCACTTGACTCATTTGATTTACTTGACTCAATTGATTCATTTGATTCATGTGATTCATTTGGCTCAATTGATTCATTTGATTCAAATGACTCATTTGACTCAATTGATTCAGTTGACTTAATTGATTCATTTGATTTAGTTGATTCATATGATTCATAAACATATCCGACTGATTCAACAACATAGATGGATGATGGTGCTCATAATTAAATACATTTGTACATGGATCCAAGGGCATTTTTGGTTTTTCAATTGGATTTGTTTGCTGCTGAACCGGGGGAGGCTGGTTTACATCGTCCATAATGAGTTTTTTTTTTATTTACCTACAAAATAATAGTACATTATATATATTTTAAATACTTTATGTCGATGTCAATAGTGGATGTACTTATGTTTAAATAGACAGGTGCATGTGTTACGATCAGTGTTATGTCGGCAGGGTATTTCATGGGCGAGTATACTCAGAGAAGTGAGAAACATGTACATTTTAATAGGATATTTACAATCGGATAATTATAATCCGAAAAGCAACACAGCAGTTAGTCAAGAAACTATGCACACATGAATGTCCCTCTGTCCATACACACATAACGTACATATGTATGTATATTTCATAGTTTTGTGGTGACAGCGACAGCGCAGTTGATGTCTAGTTTGTATGCAATGTTTTTTATGTGTGTGTGTGTGTGTGTGCGATGCGTATGTTACTTGCAGCATGATTTATGCGTGCATAGGTATTTTAACAATATACATACATACATATGTACATATATTTATAAATGAATTATAAAAGACCACAGAGTCATGGTATCTTACAACCTAATAAACTTTCTTCTTTGTATTACAAAATAAAAAAAGGAAATAATGTATTTTTATATACAGACAAATTTAATTTGTTTTAATTCTAATATGTATATAGAATTTTACACTTATAAATACTAATAAAAAAACATGCATAATTGTACATTAAATGTGGTTTTGTTTATTTTGATATGTAATTACCTACCAAACTTGGGTCAATTGTAGAAAATTCTTTATGGAGCGTTTACAGGTACACATACATTATTAAGTTTTCGTACTGATATATTGCATCTTTTTTGAAAATGATCAGTAAATGTACACATGTTATGCAAATAAACAAAACACAATAATAGCCGGCGACTCGGATTTATATCAAATTTTTAGTTTTCCATTCACATAGTTCTGAACGTACGTATGTATGTATATATATCTTAAAGAAAATATGCAATAACATAGTTTGTATGTACACAGATTTTTTTCTATGGCGTTCGTTTACACAAAATTATCCATTTATGAAAATCATTACTGCGAAACGAAATATATTTTCAACTTCTATTCAATTTTCATAGCAATTTATTTTCCCACGATAAAAATATGTATATCCACTGTAATCTATTTAATGTACACATATATACACATACATATAAACATACACCCATGGATTGAAAAATATCGATATATGTTGTACCGATATTTATAAAAGTAATGTTTATAATTGAATTTGTATCAATAAAATTCTACCAATAATTCTATAAATAATTTATTTCCGTTATGTTGCAAGAAGCCAAAAAAAAAAACTGAAAAATATGCTATATTTAAATTCCACATATGTATATACCACAAAATCAATTCGTAATAAAAAATAATTATGCATTAAATTAAGCTATGAAAAAATTATTTAAAAAAAAAACAAAGCAAGGAAATAGTAATAAAAAGCGAGCTTTATGTCTTCTGTTCCATGGTATCCTTTGTATCTGTTTAATTTAAGATGTGCATTTGCGCATACCCAAGCTAATTGTTATTGTTAGTAAAACCCGATTAAAAAATAAACTACCTACCTACTTTTTATTTCAGTTACGATTACAACAGATTAAGGAAAAATGCATTGCACGGAAAATAAAAAGTAAAGCATAACTTGAACAGATATTTTTAATACGAATAAAATTTCTTTTAATAAATCGATTATTAATATTAATCGATATTTATTTGTTATTGTTAGACCATTGGAATTATTGAGAGATCATTACACTTGCCGTCATATCGATCACATTTCGTGAAATTACCATAAATTTTAATGAATGATTTTATAAATTTGGTCATTGCAGGTCATTTATAATGAAACAAATGAAATAGAATTAATTTATGTTTAGTTTGCCTACATTGAAATTAAAAAAGTGACTTCTGCTTAGCAATATCCAGATGCGTTTCTTACGTGTTCGAATCACATTTGTTCAGATTAAGTAAACCAAATTAAAATTAGAAAACAATAAATCATATTTATGTCAAAAGATAAACTTTTAATTAATGAACCTAATCATCACCAGATGCAGTACCTTGCGATTTTTTTAATTCTTATTTTCCTTGTGTATATATAAATTTGACCGGTTCAAATCTTTGTATCCACGTCCTAGATTATGTTTGTATATAAATTATTTCACAAATCACAGCGTTGAGCAGAAACTATTAGTTCACTGCATTTTTGCATAGTTATTTATTAGGAGATCAATAAATAATTTAAACTTTACTCCACATATTTTTTTTAATGTATTTTATTCCACATCGAACAATTCATGTATTGGCCAGAGAACAATTTACATTCGCATTTTAATTTTCAGATTTAGGCATATAACAACTAGCTATATAGTGCTGTTTACTTGACTTCCTTCACTTGCAGACCTGGTGGCAGTGACTGCTTGATTTTGTCTGCCTTCTCCTTATCCTGAACCACCAGTGTGTACAGGAAACGGGAGCAACGAATCTTGAACTTGGTGTTCGAAGGGTTCTTCTTTATTTTGACAGCACGCGCATCTGAACGGCGGGCCTTGTTCAGGAAATCTTTCACCTCTTTGATTTCACGTGGCATCTGAAGATATTGTATTACATTTTAGTTTATGCACATTTAAATTCTATTATTGTTTACTTACATTGGGCTCTTTTTATAAAAATTTAAAGGTCCAACATGTATTTCACACACCAGTAGGGAAAAGGAAAGAGGTTATTTTCGTGTTTCCGGTTGGCTCTTTGGTCATTGTTGCAGAGTTGCATGAGCGATTTCGAGTCAAGATATCGTCACAATGTGTATCGAAGTAAGAGTGAAAGTTTAATTATCAATATTAAATAAAATTTATATTTACTTTTAGTTTTTGATTTTAATTACCCTGAAAAAGTTTATGTTATAAAACTGGAATTTTCAATTAATATTTTAGATTTAATATATATAATTAAGATGGAATTAAATTTTAAATCAATTAAAAATTATAATTTAAATTAGTTAAAAAATAAAAAATTGCTCTTATAATCGCCGAAAAATGTATTTCTTAACCAATTTAATTCAATTATGGAATAGCCTTTAAATATTAAAAAAGTTTAACTTGCCATCATATATCTATATATGAATAATAAATCTCTTGATTGTTCAAATAAATTGTGTCACATCGATAAGATTGTCATCGTTGAATAATCGATAGCCATATCGATAAGCGCTGTTTTAAAATTAGCAAATGTTAAATGTCGCGCGGCCATAAGCTATTTGTTTCAAGGCACTCAATGTCCAGGACGTTTGAAAACGTAGATGGTTTCCGAATTTAAGTTTGAACCATACCTATCGGTCAAAAATCTGCCAAAAGCTTTATCAAGACTGGCGAAATATTGCTTCGAATGCACTTGAAAATTCAAGAGGACAACGAATTTCTTATGTCGCGAAACATAAAAAAGCACAATTAAACTTGAGATATAACTTCAAAAAGCAAGAATTTGACCCAAGAAACATTCCTGTTTACAAAATTTTTAAATTAATTTTCTTTATTTATACTGAAAATACAAATTATGTAGAAAATTTTCATACAAATTGGCGATCTTGACCGGATACATAAAAAATCGCTGATTCATGCACGTTTTTTTTTAATATATTTTTTTTTCTTTTATTAAATGCATTGCACAGAGACTTTTGTTCTTGTAGTCTATTGGCGATCAGTAGCTCGAAGCTTTTCCTCAACAGCTTCGCGAGATGCTTCCGACAAATCAGTAGCTTGAATATACTTCTGGACTCCGACCAAAGATTTCTTTAAGGCATCGAAAGAGCTGGAGTACAACATCTTCTTCTTAACCTATAAGAATAATCAAAGAATTAGACAATTTTACATATAATAGGATTATGAATATAATAATTTACCTTAGCAGTATCAGGACACCATGACATAAGGAACAACTTTTGCTTCTTTGAGCTCTCGGATGTGCCTTGGCATTGGTGCATGTATTCAAAATCAAACAGACCATATCTGAGAAGAATAAACAAAAACAAATAAGAATTAAGTAGATTATAGTATATCAGGTACTTCAGATTGAAGATTTAAACTTACCGGCATTCTCCAGGACCACATTTCTGAATATCTTCTAGAAACTGATCGTATTCACTATTGCGGTCTCCGACAGTTTCTACATCGATTTGCTTTTCATCACGAATAAAGAAAATAACATATCGGTGTTTTTTGTCCTTCTTTATTTCTTCGTATGTGGTTTTGCATACATCGGATACAGTAACTCCGGAAGCCTGTGAAAAATTTAAATTTTAAATTATATTAAAATTTAACGGCTGAGACAAAAATATTATGAATTCCAAATAATGTAAATTGTTTACGAATAGAATACATTCCCTTTGTAATTTCCTGAGATCGCAATGCGGATCACATGTATTTTTTGAAACAATTATATTTTTAAAATATGTGCAAGAATATTAATGTTACAAATTAAAAGTATAACATGTATTAAAACAGACTAAGCATATTTTTTTAATATTACAATACCTATTTTTCTGGACAGGCATAAAATTGTATCTCATGAATTACCTAATTGTGAAATTTATTTTTAGAGCTATTTGAAATCCATATGTTATTAAGATATCACAACATCTGACAGATTAGTTTGTATAGAAACAGACAGATGTACACACATGGCTAGATCCACATTTTATATAAACACTTTGCACTACCCTATAAAAACGTTTAAAGATGTAAAATCTGTTTCACCCACACTCAACGAGTAAGAGCAATGCCGGATAAAAATCAAGGTAACTAATACGCGTGCGTCGCTTGACTTTGGTTGGTTTGTTTATACGTATGAATGTTTATATGTATATATGGGTGTGTGCGCGCGAGAGGGAAACGTCCCGAGACGCCGTATATCGTTAGAATAATCGTCAACTCCCAGAGTCATCTACGTGGTCAAAGTCATTAATTGTCTACAAATGTCTAAATCAAAGTTTAATCGTCATTTTCTTAATAATTTCAATTTTTCCTTTTGCGGTGACTTTGAGTGCACTCAACTTTAAAATAATTGTCATACACACGCATACAGATATATGTACATATATGTATATGACAAACAACAAAACAGATGCTTTACTGGAAGCTTAAAACCAATTGTGCAATACATTCACGTATAAATGTACATTCATATGAAAATGTATTTTTATAAATTAACTACACAATTATTTTATGAAATGTACCTTGACAGTGATTAGTTTAATCTTAATCTTATTTAATGTTAAAATATATTTTTAACCAAAAGAAAATATTTTTTTTTCTATTATTGTTGCTTTTCATGAAAATGTTGCGGATATGCAACCCTTGTATTAAGCTTTCTACAAATGTACATATGTACATACATAGGAGGTTAACTCTCGAAAGTTGTATGTCCATATATGTACATATCGGTAGTATTGTACGAGCATACACACAACACACACATGCATTCATATATGTATACGGTTTATGTGAATACATACATACATACCAATTTTGCCGGTATCGAATGTATATCGGCATACCGATTGTATATGTATATGCATGCAAATTACAATACTAGCAAACGTGTGTGTGTGCATTTACTGTATGTGAACTTACATATATTCATACGCATACGGTGCATGCAAAAAGAAAATATATATATATAACTCCATATTTGGCCAGTTGATGCCAATAGGGACTACCTTTTGCCCATATTTGAAAACATGTGCATAAATTCCTAATGTGTATACACATAAAAAAATAAAAATATATATATATATATATATATATATATTTATATATATGTATTAATATAATTTAATATAACCTTTTTGGTTAAATTTTGAATGCATAAATTGAACATTTAAAAGCGGATGTACGTAACACCGTACATATATATTTATATATATTGGCGAATATATATATATACGCGTTGATAAATTTGGAATTAATATCAAGAGCATTACTCAGCCCACTCTGACTAATGTCTGCATATACACATACATATAGATATACACATATACTTTTACAACTGTAGGAACGTACATAGCTACAAATAAATTTCTGTATGTATCTGTATTTTCTTTCGAGTAGTTATATGGATATATACATAGGTGTATATGTATAAAAATACATACATATTTAAAATAAATATTTTTAGTGCATAGCACTGAAATACATATATAAAATTAGATACATCCATAGGTATATTAATGTATGTTTAAATGTGAATCATCCATTTTTTTTGTGTGGGATTTTTAAATTGGTATGGAAATACGTACAGATCTTCACAATATATTTATTATTTTCGTCTTTAATAATAAAATTCCCTTACCATCTTTTTCTCTGTAAAATACAAGTACTTTTACAAAAATCGGAAACCAATTGTAATGTATGTATACGTTTAAACACAAATACCGTATAGCTTTCTGACTGCAACAAACCGGACTAATCAATTTGGGTGGTGGTTCATATCCATGAATTGATCCATGAGTTGCTATTCTATAAAATTTATCGAATTGTAAAGGCACAGAGTTTAATTGAAACGTTGGAAATGAAACACAAAAATATTTATATAAAGCTCCTAAATAATATTTATAAATTTAATATTTTAATTCAACGCATTGCAAATTAGCGATATACACTCTAATTTTATAATTATTCACATATTTCGTTTAAAAATATAAATTTTAATATAATATAATATATTGAAATATATTTATTATAAAGAAAGATTAGTATTATATACAAATCAATTATATGGCTTTAAAAACTACTTTATTTGTACATCGTTTTCTTATATTTATTAATACATTAAATATATTTATGAAAAAAAAGAAACACAATCTTGGGAACAAAGAAGATTTAAATTTTAAAAGTAAAGATTGTATTTTTGTTCGATCATCCTTTATAATCTTGCAGCAGGCCGATATCTATCAATGTCTAAAAAATTTGATAGTGGTTTGAATCAATACAATGGATTAATCCGGTAGACTTATATCCATATTTAAAGTCCTGCTGCTGATTCTGATGAATACAAAAACGTGGTCCGTTATGCCTCCCTCCGAGGATCACAAGCTGCAACCCAACATGAACAATATTAAATATTTATTTAAATAAATTGTATTACAATTAAAAAAAAACAACTGAACTATAGTCGTAAGTTTATTCAAAATGTAGTGGTGCAAATTAAGATGAATTCAATGTTCAGCTGGCGCTTAAAGTGTTTCAATAGAAACGTTTTGAGAAAAGAATAACGTTGTGGACTATATACAGAATTCCAAAGCGACGCTATGTGTATTTTTGGGATGAGCTTATATAGCGAAACGTTTTGGAAATAGAATACGAATTAAATTTGGAATTAGTACGCAAAGGTAGACTTACTAGCATTGTTCGTGAAGGCATAAGCTGAGATATACAGATTTAATTCTTGTAGTAGTTTAATATGTTTACTTTATCATACTGGCATTGTTAAGGCGCGTTACTAAACTAATCGTAAGTACGTTGCCAAAATATATGTTATATTTATGTTAATATATGCATAAAAACCTACATACATGAACATAAAACCCGAATTCAAATTGAACACAATTGTACATATATTATCCCGCCGAAGAAACAAACATGAAAAGCCACATATTAAGCTGTATTTAACTTAATCTTTATCAATTTAAAGAGTGAAGAGAGTGTATTTAATGATAAATAACTGAAATAGAATCTCTTTGTAATTTGCTATATGCATATGAATGCACATAGTCATGCATATCTCAGGGCAGAGCGACATATCTGCGAAAAATCGATATTGTGTACATATGAGAATATATACATACATACATATATGTAGTAAACGTATGTATATGACCGTAGGTATATATATATATATATATATATATATATATATGTATATACATACAAACATCCGTTTTTTCTTATAAAGTCGGCTTAATCCAAAATAAAAATGCATTTGTTTTTGCAATTCTTTAAATATTGAAAAAAATATATATTCTTTTCTTTGCTGTCTAGCTATTTTTTGCAGTGATTACTTGGTTTATTGAATGGGTATTTTGTTTTTATCTTTCATTAAAAGAACACGTACATTCATACATATCAGTGCCTGTTTATATGTATGTCAGTATGTCTGTACGTGTGTATATGCTTTAGAATACGCATATTTTAGGGGCGTGGCAATAATTAGTTTCAATGTAATATATATGTGTACATATTTATGTATGCTTTATGTATTCTTTAATATAAATTTATAATAATAAAAGAATATGCACATTCATTATATATGTTTGTGTGTATATACGTACATACATACATACGCCTGAAATAAAGTTCAAGCTTTCTTATTAAGTCTAGCAGGTGCAGTGGCCTGATCTTACTTGTGTTTATATCTTATATCAATAGCTGTGAAAGCTAGTTTGAGGCCAAAATACAACATATTTTAAATTTTTGCAATATACTCATCGCTGTTTAAGGCGTGGTTTTGTTTTTAAAAATTTATTTTGCCATTTCTCTTTTTTTCTTTTGCTGGTGTGTGCGTACTTTTTCAATGAACTGTTTCGTTTTGTTTGTTACATAGAAAAATGCATTTTTAAGTATAAGAAATTCATTTCTACTACAAATCTAACTTTAAAAACAAGTTTTATATTTGTTAAAAAAAAAATTGTTTAATAATTATCTAAGCAATTAAAATTGAGTTTTCTTTTATTTAACTCTGGCCTCGTATTCAAAATGTATGAAATGTGTTAAAAGAGGTATGAACCAATGCGACCCTACAAAGTATATAGCTGTGATCAGGATCAACAGTTCAATTTACATTTGGTTGAATTTAACTACTCTTGTTATTGTTATTATTTTTTTTATTTTAATTTAAATTTATTTATTTTCAGATTTGAAATTCATTTATGATGAATCCTCAACAAAATATAAATTTAGAGCCGTCATTGGTAACGGATCCGGGACACATTCAAACGCAATATACATCATTTCAAAACTTTGAGCAATATACAGCAGCTGGATACACAAATGCACCACTATATATATCGAAGCCCACGGGTATTGGGACTATTTCACGTATTGCACCACATTGTTCAGGAATAGGGTCACAAAATAAAATTGAACCAACTTCTCAAGAAGTATCCATACCGGGCATGGAAAGTCATGCCTTGGTACCGACCGTGCGATATATACAAGCTCCACAATTTGACGAAGGTGCCGATTTCGGTTTGTCTGGTTTACCACCATGCGGTTTAGAACCGCATTATACAGATGAACCAGTTGTTTCATACGGTTATACATCAGAAACAAACTATGGATTGCCGGGTGTAAGTGCAAATATAAATAAATTTGCTTCAAGGCCGTTTGACAATAACCTCAATGGATCTGAACCAGCTATTGATTCTCAATGTAGATCTTTTGAAAATCAAGGTGATTTTAAATTACCACCGTTTGCGACAAGTTCATTGAACACAGTACCGCCAAGAATTAATGATAAAGAAGATTTTGTTGGTGGATCCGATAGTGATCTATGTTCAACAATGAGATGGCGTGATCCAAATCTATCGGAAGTAATTAGCTTTCTAAGCAATCCTAATAATGCTATTAAAGCAAATGCAGCTGCATATTTACAACATTTATGTTATATGGATGATCCAAATAAGCAGCGTACAAGAACATTGGGAGGAATACCACCATTGATTCGATTATTGTCGTATGATGCTCCTGATATTCACAAGTAAGTTTCCATACTTCGACAATCATACAAACTTGACACTTTATATATTTGAATAAATAACCAATTCTTTAATATTTTCTATTTAATCATACATTATTAAAATATTTATTTTTGTAATTGTTTTTATTTATTTATTTATATTTTTATTTTAATATTTATAGAAATGCTTGTGGAGCTTTGCGTAATTTATCTTATGGTCGACAAAATGATGAAAATAAACGTGGAATAAAGAATGCTGGCGGAATCGAAGCCTTGGTGCATCTTCTATGCCGATCTCAAGAAACTGAGGTGAAAGAATTAGTAACTGGAGTTCTATGGAATATGTCCTCATGCGAAGATATTAAACGGTCAATTATTGATGAAGCACTGGCTGCTATTGTATGTAACATTATAAAACCGCATTCCGGTTGGGATCCTGTCTGTTGCGGTGAGACATGTTTTTCAACAGTATTTCGAAATGCATCCGGAGTCTTAAGGAATGTCAGTTCAGCTGGTGAACACGCTCGAGAGGCTCTACGTAATTGTGAGCATTTAGTTGAATCACTTCTCTATGTCGTACGATCGTCCATTGAAAAGAATAATATTGGAAATAAAACAGTCGAGAATTGCGTTTGTATATTACGCAATCTCTCATACAGATGTCAAGAAGTTGAAGATCCAAATTATGATAAACATCCATTTATTATACAGGAAAGAGCTGTTCCATCCTCATCAAAAGGTAATGAACGAAATGTTTTAATGCTTTATTTATTTTATTTTACATATTTATTTTACAGGTGAAAATTTGGGCTGCTTTGGGACAAGTAAAAAGAAGAAGGACTTGGCTGTAAATGAGTCACAACAAGACTACATATTTTCAACAGAATATTCCAAGAATTCAGGAACAAGTAATCAACCTAATAA
>JBAMBR010005125.1:0-16672 GCA_037044475.1 Zaprionus obscuricornis | reverse complement strand
AGTCATCAAGTTCTTGTCGAGCTTATTAGAATTTTACGCTTAAATTTCCTTCAACACTTGCTACAAATATAAAACTTATCTGTTAGCTGACTAATAAGTACGTTGAAATTTTCCAGCACTCCTTCTCATATTTGTTTAGGCTGCTGTACTCCAAGGAATAAGCCGAGTGTCTTTTTTTCTTTTCTCTCTTTTTTTTTATCTACCTTTGATCCTTTGACGCGCTTTGTTTTTTTTCTTTGAATTTTTTTTTTACCTTTTGCTCGCTTTAATTTTTGGCTAAATAATATCGCTGGCATTTTTTTTTTCGGCCTTTGTTTATTTTCTTTTGCGCTAAGCTGCCAAAGTGGCGCATTTTCTCTGCGTTTATTTTTTTTTCCTTAAAAAAAAAAAAAAAAAAAAAATTAAAAATTTGTCGAGTTTATCTTTAGCCAGCGGATTTGTAATGAACTTTGCTGCTACTGCTGCTTTTAGAATGTGGCAGAATACGGGATGCTGAGTGTCGAACAATTGTTTACTTAGGTTTATATGCAGAGTATTTCAAATTAAAAAAATACTTTTCTGCTTGTTTTTACGCTCAAGCGAAAGTGGAAACAGCTGCTGAGCAAGAAATGTAAGGTGTAAAAAAAAGAAAAAACTAAAAAAAATAATTTCAATGCAATATAAAAGATTATTTCAATATGCATAGTAAAAATAAAACTACATGTTGACATTTGATTTAAAGCTTTAAGCAAATTTCTAAAGCGAAATGTGAAGAAAAAAAAAAACTGTTTTGCAACTAAGCTGCAAAAAATCTGTTACAACTTGTAAGAGAGAAAGAGAGAGTGAGAACGGAAGTGTGAGTGAGGGGGAGTGGGATGCAATGTTCAACTGAAATTCTCTCCTGGCCAGACCCACTTGACTACGCAGTCGTTTGCGTCTAATGAGTTGTATCAACAACAACAACAACAACAGCAACAACATGTACAACAAGTATCGCACAGTTCTTGCCTCTGCCAAGACGCAAAGTCCTTACTGCCTGCCAACAACTGACTGTGTGTTCATTAAGCCTGACTGAATGAATTCGCGTAAAAGAAGTTACTTCTCATTCAGCTTCATTTCCCCTGTCTCCCTGCCACACAGCTTGCTGCTTTCACTTGCAGAGGAAAAAACTGCAGAAGAAGAAGAAAAAAAAAAGAAATACAAGAATTCAAACACTTGATCAAATATTTTGCAACTTCATTGCGTGGAAGAAGGTAGAGGTTGCAGGGCAGCACAAGAGCCAGTGCTATGCCGCTGACTGTCAAGTGCTGTGTGCCGCTCGTTGCTCATTTTGCTGCCAGAGACGCAAGCTCGTTGCACATTTTTGTAAAATGAATTTGAATTCGGTTTATAATTAAAATGAAACCAACAAAATGGAAATATTTTTTTTTTTTTTTTTTTTCTCGTTTTTCCACTCCAAGCAACCAAACATCGATTACAATCTGTGTTGAACCCGTTCGTCTATAATTTAGTTTGAGTTTGAGTTTGAGTTTGAGTTTCCATTCAAGCGTGCAATATGATTAAAGAGTAAAATATGAAAAGAAAGTTGAAGAAATTATTTAGCAAGTTCAATATGCAAGAGAAGAAGTATGAAAAGAAACTTAAGCAAACTTCAAGTTGAAGAATGAAGCAATGATGAAAATCAATTGATGCAGATTAAGTATACATAATGCAGACATATAGCAAATGTTGATTACTTTAAGTTTGAACAAGTTCAAGCTGATGCTGACTTTAAGACATTTTTAAGCAACTCTTAATTAGACTAATACAATTTAGACAATTTTTCATGCCAATGTCTATTGCTAAACAAGTTGTGTTACAACCTTAAATAAATGTTTGGCAATTCCTTTGGGGTTGACACATTAATAAACATCAGTGTGAGAGGAGGGAGTGTGTGAGTTGGAATGAGAGAGAGAGAGAGAGAGGGAGAGAGCAGAGCGAGACATGTGCATAGCAAATGTAGGTCAACAGACAATATGAAGACGACAAGCAAGCACAAGATAAGCAGTGAAATGTGCCACCAAATGTTTGTTGTTATCGTCTCACTTTAACTGTGCCACCAAAATGCTTAAACACAAGGCGAATCTACTGTATTCACAAAACTTTTTCACTTTCCCCTCAACATTTAGGATAATAGACATAGAGACATAGAGACCTAAACATAGACAAACTCATTTGACTGATGAACTTGTGTTGACATTTCCTACTACTCGTTGCTCCTCTTCATTTTGTGCCTGTTTTTTTCAATTCTTTTGACACATGACACATGACACATTTGCTGTTGGAAATGTCAACAACGCCGTTCGGCCATTTGCCAAAATTGTTTTTCAACACAGTTGAATAAACATTCAGCAAATTTCTCCCCATCCTCCCCAGCCACTAGTAAATCACATGTGCACAAGTCTGGCATAAAAAACAGTTAGTCTTCCCAATGTCTGCGGAATGCTTTGTGCATGGGGAATAAAAGATGAATGTAATTTGAAAGTAGAAATGTTATAAATAAAATTCTTTGAAAATTCTACAAATACTATAAAAATATATATATATATATATATATATATATATATCTATATAAACGTATATCAACTCTCTTTAGTGTTTGTAAAGTTATATTATATAGCTAAAAGAAACTATATTTTAACGGTATTCGTCTTCTTCATCTTCTTAACGAGCTAATCAAAATCTGAAGTAAAAACTTTTGTAAATTACAAAATTTAAAGTGACCAATTTCTTTGGTCATTATTTGTGTATTTTAAGTATATAACAGTTAAAAGGGTCGATTCTCTATCTCTTTCTTAGCTCTCTCTCTCTCTCTTAGCGTCATTTGCGGTAATTAAAATTTCATTTGGCTTTAGTCTGTTTGAATTTAATTGACATTAGCGCAGCATTTGAACTAATATCATCAGCAAAGCAGCAGTTGCTACTGTTGCTGCTCTTGCTGCTGTTGCTGCTGCTGCGGTGTCTATTCCTTTTTAGTTACCATCCGTCAGGTCGTAAAAAACATCGCGAAAATGTCGCCACAGCGTTGCAGCGCATAAATAAACCTGCGCCCATATTTTATGAGTGCCTCACGCCCACAAATGAACTTCTATCTCTCAACCGTCTCCCCTTGCCACATCTTTGCCGCCTTGGCCATAAAAAACTATAAAAACTAAACGTAAATAATTCCAACTGAGAGCTTGGCAAGTAAAGTAAACTTGATCCTTCCACTGCTTTTTTTTCTTCTTCTTTTTTTACCATTAATATTATTTTTTAGTTTCCTTTTGTTTTCTGCTGCACATACATATACACAAAGGGATAGTGTGAGATAGAGAGAGAGAGAGAGAGAACTTTGTCTTTTGCATGTGTTGGCATTTTTTTCGTTGTAGCGAAATTCGCGTGACAAACGAGAATTTTATGGCTTCCGTTGACCTGCACCATATCCTGCGGTTCACTAGCAGCAATGCCTGACACTACAACTACAGCTACTGCTGCCGCTGTTGCTGCTACTGCTGCGGCTGCTTCGTTTTCATTTTCTTTGTGTACTGCATTTAGCATGAAACGACGCGCAAGCCAACAGTTGTCATTGCCATTAAAACTATATGCGACGAAGTGATTGCAATACTTCTCATACCTCAACTTTCCCTATATCCCCCGCCCCAGCAGGGATCAGTGCCAGTCAGTATCATTCGCTGTCCCTTGAGGAACTTTTCTCTATACTCTCTCTCTCTCTCTCTCTATCTCTCTCTGCTTTGTGTTTTGCTTGGCGTCATAAAATGAAGTGTAAATATTTAATGTGCGCTTTCGTGCATGTCAGTGGAATGTATGGGGAAGAGGAAAAGGATATTTAAGGATCTCAGTTCTTTAAATATTTGATGTAAACATTAGAAAAAAGAACAATTCCTTTTATTAGAATGTAATTTAGATAAATACTAACTGGAATTCTTGAAACTAGGCTCCCAATGGCAATTATAGACTAAGCTCAAACAGCAATAAGAGTTGCCTGCTGTGCGCAAATAATATTTAAATTATTTTAAACATTTTTTTTTTCTTCATAAATTTTTACTATAATTTTTTATTGAATTATTTTTAAATTAATTTTCTATAAATTTTAATTTTAAATAAATTAAATTTTTCTTTCAAAAAATCTGGCAACACTGTAAATCAAATGTCAATTCGTTTGCCAATTAAAATTGTTCAGTCAAAACAAATCAAATTACAGAGTAAAACGAGTAAAAATAATAAAGAAAAAAAAAATATTCAAGCATTTTTCTTAATTGGCTTTAATTGGCTTAAATTGGCACAAGGAAATTTGTTTAGAGCATGGGAGGCGTGGCCAGCAGAAAAAAAGGACTTTGCCACAGGACACGTAATCTTTACTATAATTTGTTAAATTTGTCGCGGCAAAAGTTTATTACCCCGTCGCAGCAGACAATGCCAAGTGCATAAATTGAACGTTGCCTGGCATAGTGCGCGTAAGACAGAGATAGCAATAGACAGAGAGAGAGAGAGATAGAGAAAGAGTAAAAGGACAAAAATTACGTATTACAAATTGTATATGTATGTAACGAGCTTGTTCGTTCGTTTGTCCAATCTATTTGGCTTTTAGTTTCTGGCCTTTTCGTTGCATGCGTTTTGGCCATATTTCCACAACAACAACAACAATTGAAACGGACGGCCAGGCGAGCTAGCTAGCGTCGAGCGAGATATGGCAAATGATAAGGAAGGGAATTTATAAGCACGACACGGTGACGCCGCCACCGCCGCCGCCATCGTTGGCGCTCTGTCCATGCCGCGGCGGGCATGCCCAAGCGGCAAAGACCAATTGTGCATTCGCACAATTGGTCTTTGCCGCTTGGGCATGCCCGCCGCGGCATGGACAGAGCGCCAACGATGGCGGCGGCGGTGGCGGCGTCACCGTGTCGTGCTTATAAATTCCCTTCCTTATCATTTGCCATATCTCGCTCGACGCTAGCTAGCTCGCCTGGCCGTCCGTTTCAATTGTTGTTGTTGTTGTGGAAATATGGCCAAAACGCATGCAACGAAAAGGCCAGAAACTAAAAGCCAAATAGATTGGACAAACGAACGAACAAGCTCGTTACATACATATACAATTTGTAATACGTAATTTTTGTCCTTTTACTCTTTCTCTATCTCTCTCTCTCTCTGTCTATTGCTATCTCTGTCTTACGCGCACTATGCCAGGCAACGTTCAATTTATGCACTTGGCATTGTCTGCTGCGACGGGGTAATAAACTTTTGCCGCGACAAATTTAACAAATTATAGTAAAGATTACGTGTCCTGTGGCAAAGTCCTTTTTTTCTGCTGGCCACGCCTCCCATGCTCTAAACAAATTTCCTTGTGCCAATTTAAGCCAATTAAAGCCAATTAAGAAAAATGCTTGAATATTTTTTTTTTCTTTATTATTTTTACTCGTTTTACTCTGTAATTTGATTTGTTTTGACTGAACAATTTTAATTGGCAAACGAATTGACATTTGATTTACAGTGTTGCCAGATTTTTTGAAAGAAAAATTTAATTTATTTAAAATTAAAATTTATAGAAAATTAATTTAAAAATAATTCAATAAAAAATTATAGTAAAAATTTATGAAGAAAAAAAAATGTTTAAAATAATTTAAATATTATTTGCGCACAGCAGGCAACTCTTATTGCTGTTTGAGCTTAGTCTATAATTGCCATTGGGAGCCTAGTTTCAAGAATTCCAGTTAGTATTTATCTAAATTACATTCTAATAAAAGGAATTGTTCTTTTTTCTAATGTTTACATCAAATATTTAAAGAACTGAGATCCTTAAATATCCTTTTCCTCTTCCCCATACATTCCACTGACATGCACGAAAGCGCACATTAAATATTTACACTTCATTTTATGACGCCAAGCAAAACACAAAGCAGAGAGAGATAGAGAGAGAGAGAGAGAGAGTATAGAGAAAAGTTCCTCAAGGGACAGCGAATGATACTGACTGGCACTGATCCCTGCTGGGGCGGGGGATATAGGGAAAGTTGAGGTATGAGAAGTATTGCAATCACTTCGTCGCATATAGTTTTAATGGCAATGACAACTGTTGGCTTGCGCGTCGTTTCATGCTAAATGCAGTACACAAAGAAAATGAAAACGAAGCAGCCGCAGCAGTAGCAGCAACAGCGGCAGCAGTAGCTGTAGTTGTAGTGTCAGGCATTGCTGCTAGTGAACCGCAGGATATGGTGCAGGTCAACGGAAGCCATAAAATTCTCGTTTGTCACGCGAATTTCGCTACAACGAAAAAAATGCCAACACATGCAAAAGACAAAGTTCTCTCTCTCTCTCTCTATCTCACACTATCCCTTTGTGTATATGTATGTGCAGCAGAAAACAAAAGGAAACTAAAAAATAATATTAATGGTAAAAAAAGAAGAAGAAAAAAAAGCAGTGGAAGGATCAAGTTTACTTTACTTGCCAAGCTCTCAGTTGGAATTATTTACGTTTAGTTTTTATAGTTTTTTATGGCCAAGGCGGCAAAGATGTGGCAAGGGGAGACGGTTGAGAGATAGAAGTTCATTTGTGGGCGTGAGGCACTCATAAAATATGGGCGCAGGTTTATTTATGCGCTGCAACGCTGTGGCGACATTTTCGCGATGTTTTTTACGACCTGACGGATGGTAACTAAAAAGGAATAGACACCGCAGCAGCAGCAACAGCAGCAAGAGCAGCAACAGTAGCAACTGCTGCTTTGCTGATGATATTAGTTCAAATGCTGCGCTAATGTCAATTAAATTCAAACAGACTAAAGCCAAATGAAATTTTAATTACCGCAAATGACGCTAAGAGAGAGAGAGAGAGCTAAGAAAGAGATAGAGAATCGACCCTTTTAACTGTTATATACTTAAAATACACAAATAATGACCAAAGAAATTGGTCACTTTAAATTTTGTAATTTACAAAAGTTTTTACTTCAGATTTTGATTAGCTCGTTAAGAAGATGAAGAAGACGAATACCGTTAAAATATAGTTTCTTTTAGCTATATAATATAACTTTACAAACACTAAAGAGAGTTGATATACGTTTATATAGATATATATATATATATATATATATATATATATTTTTATAGTATTTGTAGAATTTTCAAAGAATTTTATTTATAACATTTCTACTTTCAAATTACATTCATCTTTTATTCCCCATGCACAAAGCATTCCGCAGACATTGGGAAGACTAACTGTTTTTTATGCCAGACTTGTGCACATGTGATTTACTAGTGGCTGGGGAGGATGGGGAGAAATTTGCTGAATGTTTATTCAACTGTGTTGAAAAACAATTTTGGCAAATGGCCGAACGGCGTTGTTGACATTTCCAACAGCAAATGTGTCATGTGTCATGTGTCAAAAGAATTGAAAAAAACAGGCACAAAATGAAGAGGAGCAACGAGTAGTAGGAAATGTCAACACAAGTTCATCAGTCAAATGAGTTTGTCTATGTTTAGGTCTCTATGTCTCTATGTCTATTATCCTAAATGTTGAGGGGAAAGTGAAAAAGTTTTGTGAATACAGTAGATTCGCCTTGTGTTTAAGCATTTTGGTGGCACAGTTAAAGTGAGACGATAACAACAAACATTTGGTGGCACATTTCACTGCTTATCTTGTGCTTGCTTGTCGTCTTCATATTGTCTGTTGACCTACATTTGCTATGCACATGTCTCGCTCTGCTCTCTCCCTCTCTCTCTCTCTCTCTCATTCCAACTCACACACTCCCTCCTCTCACACTGATGTTTATTAATGTGTCAACCCCAAAGGAATTGCCAAACATTTATTTAAGGTTGTAACACAACTTGTTTAGCAATAGACATTGGCATGAAAAATTGTCTAAATTGTATTAGTCTAATTAAGAGTTGCTTAAAAATGTCTTAAAGTCAGCATCAGCTTGAACTTGTTCAAACTTAAAGTAATCAACATTTGCTATATGTCTGCATTATGTATACTTAATCTGCATCAATTGATTTTCATCATTGCTTCATTCTTCAACTTGAAGTTTGCTTAAGTTTCTTTTCATACTTCTTCTCTTGCATATTGAACTTGCTAAATAATTTCTTCAACTTTCTTTTCATATTTTACTCTTTAATCATATTGCACGCTTGAATGGAAACTCAAACTCAAACTCAAACTCAAACTAAATTATAGACGAACGGGTTCAACACAGATTGTAATCGATGTTTGGTTGCTTGGAGTGGAAAAACGAGAAAAAAAAAAAAAAAATATTTCCATTTTGTTGGTTTCATTTTAATTATAAACCGAATTCAAATTCATTTTACAAAAATGTGCAACGAGCTTGCGTCTCTGGCAGCAAAATGAGCAACGAGCGGCACACAGCACTTGACAGTCAGCGGCATAGCACTGGCTCTTGTGCTGCCCTGCAACCTCTACCTTCTTCCACGCAATGAAGTTGCAAAATATTTGATCAAGTGTTTGAATTCTTGTATTTCTTTTTTTTTTCTTCTTCTTCTGCAGTTTTTTCCTCTGCAAGTGAAAGCAGCAAGCTGTGTGGCAGGGAGACAGGGGAAATGAAGCTGAATGAGAAGTAACTTCTTTTACGCGAATTCATTCAGTCAGGCTTAATGAACACACAGTCAGTTGTTGGCAGGCAGTAAGGACTTTGCGTCTTGGCAGAGGCAAGAACTGTGCGATACTTGTTGTACATGTTGTTGCTGTTGTTGTTGTTGTTGTTGATACAACTCATTAGACGCAAACGACTGCGTAGTCAAGTGGGTCTGGCCAGGAGAGAATTTCAGTTCAACATTGCATCCCACTCCCCCTCACTCACACTTCCGTTCTCACTCTCTCTTTCTCTCTTACAAGTTGTAACAGATTTTTTGCAGCTTAGTTGCAAAACAGTTTTTTTTTTTTTCTTCACATTTCGCTTTAGAAATTTGCTTAAAGCTTTAAATCAAATGTCAACATGTAGTTTTATTTTAACTATGCATATTGAAATAATCTTTTATATTGCATTGAAATTATTTTTTTTAGTTTTTTTCTTTTTTTTTTACACCTTACATTTCTTGCTCAGCAGCTGTTTCCACTTCGCTTGAGCGTAAAACAAGCAGAAAAATATTTTTTAATTGAAATACTCTGCATATAAACCTAAGTAAACAATTGTTCGACACTCAGCATCCCGTATTCTGCCACATTCTAAAAGCAGCAGTAGCAGCAAAGTTCATTACAAATCCGCTGGCTAAAGATAAACTCGACAAATTTTTAATCAAAAAAAAAAAAAAAAAAAAAGGAAAAAAAAATAAACGCAGAGAAAATGCGCCACTTTGGCAGCTTAGCGCAAAAGAAAATAAACAAAGGCCGAAAAAAAAAATGCCAGCGATATTATTTAGCCAAAAATTAAAGCGAGCAAAAGGTAAAAAAAAAATTCAAAGAAAAAAAACAAAGCGCGTCAAAGGATCAAAGGTAGATAAAAAAAAAGAGAGAAAAGAAAAAAAGACACTCGGCTTATTCCTTGGAGTACAGCAGCCTAAACAAATATGAGAAGGAGTGCTGGAAAATTTCAACGTACTTATTAGTCAGCTAACAGATAAGTTTTATATTTGTAGCAAGTGTTGAAGGAAATTTAAGCGTAAAATTCTAATAAGCTCGACAAGAACTTGATGACTGATGGGGGCCCCCTTAAGAAGGGTTGTGACTAGCCACAAAATCAAACCAGGCAACAAAACCAGCATCAATAAGTGTAGTGGGAGGAGGATGAGGAGGAGGAGCAGCGCATTAAATTTGGTTCAACCCTTTTTATGCTTATGAACAGACCGCGAAAATTTAATTCACGCGTAAAGCAACATTTTTCAATCATTTTGATGAGCCGCAGAAATATTTCAGCAATTTAAGCGGCTTTCGCAAAGGGCAGCACTAAAGGGGAGACAGAGAGAGAGAGATTAAGAGTATGAGATTCGCGTAAAATTCTTAATTAATAATCTGTAGCGAAGCTGTCGCCATGCTACTGCTCAATCTGCCAATACAGTCCCACTCCCACACACACACACACACATACTTCCCCTCACACTTTTTGCCCAACTCTTTCTACTCCTAACCAATGTTTAGTCAATTGAAAATTTTTTGGTTTTGGCAATGAGCCGTCGAAATCGCTATTAAAGCCGTTGTAATTAAGCGTCTCAACATGGCCCAAAAAGTATTGCTAGGTAAGGGCCGAAACTAAGGGGTCGCTGCTATATTGAAGTTGGGTTGAATGAGCTTATGACATGATTATGAATTGCCCATGCCAAATTTTGGGGTTAACAATAGACCGCAACAAACAAGTCAACAGCATTGAGGCCAGTTGCCAGCAAGTCAAAAAGTCAATAGTTGGCGGCAAAATATTGAAGGGAAACAGCATAAATAAGACTGAGGAGAAAGAAGAAATGAAATGAAATTAAATTTAGAAATTGTTGTTGAAAAATTTAATATTAATTATGTTGTTGCTTGCTGTGTGTGTTTTCATTTATGCAAATATATGTTTGTTGGCCATTTGCCAGAAATTGTAGATTAATTAGCCAAAAGTTTTTAAAAGTCAAAGTCAAAGACGAAAACGTAGTGTGCTGCTAATCGAAACACATTTATATAAATATTTCCCAAATTTCCCTAGAGAGAGAGAGAGAGCAAAAAGAAACAAACAAGAAAAAAAGATGCTGACATTCAAATAAATTGCTTAACATTAGCTGACATTGCTAAACAAAAACTAAAGCGGGAACAGGGGGAGGAGGAAGGAAAATGGTAAAGAAATTGCCGCAAATCAAATTTGATAAACACACAAAAAAGCGAACTATACAAAAAGTAAAGAAAGAAATCGAATTTAAGGGAGAGAAAAAAAATTGACAGCAAAAAAATGGCAAAGTGTGCCGAAAATGACAGACGGCAGGCTGTCTATGAGTGGGGGAAGGAAAATAGTAGTAGTAGTAGGAAAAGTGCCGGAAAATGCTTTATTGCTGCCATAATTTTGAGTGATAAGTGACAAAAAATAAAAGCAGCAACAACAACAACAACAACAAGAAAAAAATCAATCGATGAGGGGTAAAAAAAAGAAAAAGGAAAACTGGCAAAATCGATGTGATTATTCGATTATTTATGCAACGGCGATTATATTATTATACATATCACTCACATATACATATACATATACATACATATATCAACAGTTTGTGCACAAGTCTGTTAATAGATTCAAGTTATCGAGTTAATGGGCTGTATCTCTAAATAAAGATTGATTGATATGTAGATAGATGAAGTGACTTTTGGGCATATTTTAAGAGCAAAATATGATATGACATAAAAACTATTTAATATAAATTTCAATATTGCTAGATTCACGACTACATTTGTTAGGAAGTTTGCTTGATATTCCATTTCCCACTAGTTGAAAAAAAAAACAACAACAACTACAACAAACCATAACAAATTCTTACATAGTCTCATCATAACCACCATCCAAAACATTGCATACACAACTGTAGACTGACATTTTGAAAATCTCAAATTGACTTTGTTGCAAATTTTATAGGCCCAGATACTGGCTGTAAACAATGGAAACAATAGCAAAACTGTAGGCAACATTGTCAAAATACGCAATAGTCAAACAAAGCAAAGAAATGTTGAACATTGAACATTGAGGGTTGCGGTACCACCTTGAAAAAACGTGAAACCGAATCTGAATCTGTCTGATTAGTGTAAATAATTGTCAGGCTGAGGCTCAATAATAAAAGCAAAACGTACGAAAGACAACGAAAAATAATAAAAAGAAGAAGAAGAAGTCAACAACAATTCATGAAATTCTTTTGTTACGCTAAACTGCCAATAAAAACTAAAACAAAATTATTTTAATAATGCTGGAAAAGAAAAGAAACCTTCGACTCAGGCAAACAGAGTCAACTATGAGGGGCACACTTAGTGTGGCAGAGATAGAGAGACAGAGACAGATACTCAAATTGTCACAAAGCGCGGCAAATTAACAACAAAGTTGCTCAAAGGATCCTTGGAGGATCAACAATCAACAGCATAAAAAACTGCGCAGCTGTCAAATGTGTGACATTAGCGCATGACAAATGTAACAAGTTGCTGCCTTTTTTTTTTTTTGCCAAACACACAACACACTGACATGCAGCCAGCAAACAAAGCTAAAAAAAAGGCTTAGGAAAACTAATAAAGAGACGTTGCTTGAATATTTTTATTACCACAAACTGAAAGGCATGCACAGCTCTGCCTAGTGGCAAGGGGTAAGCAGTGTAGGGGCATAAATGACGGCAAAGAGACCGAGAGAGAGAGATGAGTCTAGAGAGGAGTTCGTCAATTGTCACTTTTGCAGCGCATAAATTAGGTTTAAGGGATTTCAGCTGAAAATATTGCCAGTTTTTTTTTTGAGCCATGAGAAAATATTTTATTGATACACTGTGACGCAACAGATTTTTTTCGATGGTTTTTTTACAAGAAAACTAGCTGAGGAAAGTATAACAAAAATGTACTACTACTATTCTGGTATATTTTGCTACTAATCTACTACTATTATACTACTATTCTATTCTACTACTATTTGTACTACTTCTAGTAATACATATACTTATATTTCTACTACTAGTTCTACTGCTACTTCTACTATTTTTATTACTAATTATACTACTAATTCTATTACTATTTTCACTACTTCTACTACAATTTCTAGTAATATTCTGATACTATTTTTTTTACTATTTTGATACTATTTTTTTTACTATTCTGATACTATTTTGATGCTATTTTGATACTATTCTGATACTATTTTGATACTATTTTGATACTATTTTGATACTATTTTGATACTATTTTGATACTATTTTGATACTATTTTGATACTATTCTGATACTATTCTGATACTATTCTGATACTATTCTGATACTATTCTGATACTATTCTGATACTATTCTGATACTATTCTGATACTATTCTGATACTATTCTGATAATATTCTGATAATATTCTGATAATATTCTGATAATATTCTGATAATATTCTGATAATATTCTGATAATATTCTGATAATATTCTGATAATATTCTGATAATATTCTGATAATATTCTACTACTATTGTACTACTATTGTACTAGTATTGTACTAGTATTGTACTACTATTGTACTACTATTGTACTACTATTGTACTACTATTGTACTACTATTGTACTACTATTGTACTACTGTTCTGATACTATTCTGATACTATTCTGATACTATTCTGATACTATTCTGATAATATTCTGATAATATTCTGATAATATTCTGATACTATTCTGATACTATTCTGATAATATTCTGATAATATTCTGATAATATTGTACTACTATTGTACTACTATTCTACTACTATTCTACTACTATTCTACTACTATTCTACTACTTCTAGTAATACATATACTTATATTTCTACTACTAGTTCTACTGCTACTTTTACTATTTATATTACTAATTATACTACTAATTCTATTACTATTTTCACTACTTCTGCTACAATTTTTATTACTATTCTGCTACAATTTTGATACTATTTTGATACTATTTTGATAATATTTTGATAATATTTTAACAATATTTTAACAATATTTTGATAATATTTTGATAATATTTTGATAATATTTTGATAATATTTTGATAATATTTTAACAATATTTTAATAATATTTTAATAATATTTTGATAATATTTTGATAATATTTTAACAATATTTTAACAATATTTTAACAATATTTTAACAATATTTTAACAATATTTTAACAATATTTTAACAATATTTTAACAATATTTTGATAATATTTTGATAATATTTTGATACTATTCTGATACTATTCTGATACTATTCTGATACTATTCTGATACTATTCTGATACTATTCTGATAATATTCTGATAATATTCTGATACTATTCTGATACTATTCTGATACTATTCTGATACTATTCTGATAATATTCTGATAATATTCTGATAATATTCTGATAATATTCTGATAATATTCTGATAATATTCTGATAATATTCTGATAATATTCTGATAATATTCTGATAATATTCTGATAATATTCTGATAATATTCTGATAATATTCTGATAATATTCTGATAATATTCTGATAATATTCTGATAATATTCTGATACTATACTGATACTATTCTGATAACATTCTGATAATATTCTGATAATATTCTACTACTATTGTACTACTATTGTACTACTATTGTACTAGTATTGTACTACTATTGTACTACTATTGTACTACTATTGTACTACTATTGTACTACTATTGTACTACTATTCTACTACTATTCTGATACTATTCTGATACTATTCTGCTACTATTCTGCTACTATTGTACTACTATTGTACTACTATTCTACTACTATTCTACTACTATTCTTCTAGTATTCTATTATTTATCTACTCTTTATATACAAATATTTTAGTACTATTTTACTATTATTTTACTGCTACTTTACTTATATTACAACACTATTATACAAATATTTTATTACAATTCTACTACTATTTTAGTACTATTCCCGTAATATTCAACTATACAGATATAAATAGTTATTTTTTTGTACTAGCTAATATTATAATGCAACTGCCGTTAGTTTCTTCCATATCTCATTCAATTTGTCATAAAAACGCTTAATAATTCCAATAGCTATAAACATTCATCATTTGGATTATGATTTTGTTGTAAACTGCTGCAGAGTTCACTTTTAATTAAAAGCAAATGTTTAGCTTTGTTTTATGCCCCCCAAATAAGCAGGAAGCCTAAGCAAATAGTCCTTGGTCACATTTATCACTTACAGTTGTTGTTGTTGTTGTTATCGTTTGGCTGCTTTTGCCTAATCCTTTGGCCAGTTACGGTCGTATTTCATGTTTTATGGGCAAGCTAAGCAACTGCCGCTAAGCTTAACATGCTACGACTGTGTACAAAGTGTTGCAAGGGCAGAAAAAGAGAGAGAGAGACAAGAGAAAGAACGAGATGTAGAAGTTCTCCAACCGGACAAAAGTAAATAACTCATCGATGGGCTGCGTGTTGGGCAACTGTTACGAGAGTATTTTACACTCCATCTCCCACTTCTTCTCACTCTCAACCCCCCCCCCCCCTCTACCAACATAAACAGCTCCAAGTTCCCTCTATAATGTACTGCCGCACATATCGTAACCTTACTTGCCGACATTATGTCTACAGACAAATTGCCATAACCATAATAGTTATAGCATGGAGCTATAGCGATGGTTGGGTAGCATGAGGGAGGCAGCAGAAGTTTAAGTGATAGAAGAGGCAAAATGCTATCGTGGCCCATAAAAAGATGATTTCATAGACATTTACGCACTGCCAAGACACACACACACACACACACGCATTGAGACAGTTACGTACGTATATGAAAAAATAATAATAATATTACAACAACATAATAATCATAATAATAACAATAATTGTTATATTGATAGAACGCAAGAAGCTTTTCACATGCTTTTGATGACTGTGTGCAGCGCCATATACTACTGCTTCTACTACTAGAATATATCTCAAGTTTGTTTCCCATGTCACGCAGTTGCTACGCACTTTTGATTTACAATACTCTGGCACAGAGAGACACACCCAGAGAGAAAAAGAGAACAGTGTTCAAGGAAGACAGAAAACGTAATAATTATGTTAAAAATTATATGGCACTTCTCACCCCAGGAAAAACAATGACACGTTACCATTGTCTTGGTCTCTTGGTGTCTCTCTCTCTCTCTCTCTCTCTCTCTTGCTCTTTATTTCTTTGCCGCTAATCTGCAAATTTATATGCAGAGAAGTTGTTCAATAAAATCGTCTAAAACCAGAACATAAACAAGGATATTTTAAGTATGTTTCCTGCCCATTTCTTGGCACAGGATTAGCAATGATGGCGACTTCAATTCTTCAGCTTCTTCTTTCTTTCTTTGACGAGAAACTGACCAAAGGAAATAACATTAAAATCTTTTTACCTCCATCCTGCAGACGACAGACGACAGAACTCTTGGAAACTTTGCACGTTAATCCTTTGCTCAATTGCGTGGAAAAAAAAAAATACACAAAAAAAAAGTTAAATAAAATTCAAAGTAAATTATTTCAATTCTCAAGGTCTGAGAGAAAATTCTTTATATTTTTTTTTTTTTTTGAACATTGAAAAATCTTTGAAAAATCTTTATTATTGTAGCATACATTGAAATGTTAAAGCATCGACATAGTCGTCATCGTCATAGTCATAGTCATTGTTATCGTTATCATCATCATCATCAACATTATCTGCGACTTCTTCAAGATGTGTGTTTGTGCGAGCCATTCTTATAAATATGTCAAAAAGGACACTTAACGCAAATGCATTCAAATGATAATTACAGAAACAAGCAACAACTGGCAACAACTTGAAGTTGGAAAGAACAGTGGGGGGGGAATAAACATAATCCCAAAGCATTGAGAATGAAGTGGCAACAACTATTACAACGCACTTGCCATTTATCGACATAGGAAAAACAAGAATTTTCGAATCCTTGCTTGCTTCTGCTGCTGCTGTTTTTGCTGCTGCTTTTGGCCAACGTCAAAGTTGCCGCCTTCGTACTTTTGCCCAAAAGCAATAACACTAAAAAATTATGACCAACCAACA